>JASDQU010213652.1:0-18458 GCA_032191745.1 Picea mariana | reverse complement strand
GACAGTAAAACATAAACAAAAATTAAACAAACACACTTCTAACTAATGGGTGAATCTTGTGATGAAGGTGGGCCCTCCCTTCTCACAAGATTCCCCTGGAACGGGAAAGCTTAGAAACGAATAATCAAAGCAGTCTTATATTCATCTGTTGAAATATCACATTACAAATTGGAAATATCGAATACATCCCGCTTCTCTGGAGTGCTTCAGTACATCCAAAACTTGGATCCCTCGAATGGTGATTTCCCTTGAATTTAAAGAGGAAATCCCATTCGATACAATTTTTACAAAGCATATCTGAATCCTACACTAAATCGGATCTTCTTTCTAAATCAGCATAGGATGTCCTATTCTCGCGCAACCGAATGCTAATACAGGAGCTGCACAAGATATTGTTGTTACGGCTGGTGTAACAGCTTCTTCTCATAGCTGCTGATGTTGTTTCAGCATCACAATTCATGGGCTGTTTCAGCCACGTGAATTGCTCCCTTGACTGTGTCGGCCTTGACTCCTAACTGTCACGGCTCATTTTTCAGCATCGTGGCGGTCTCTCCTGTGTTTCAGCATCTGTACTTCTGAAATGAGTGACAGCTCCGTGTTTCGGCATCTGCATCCTCGAGCTATATAGCTGCTCCGTGTTTCAGCATATGCGTCCTTGGACTGTGTAGCAACTTCCGTGTTTCGGCATCAGTTCAACAGTGACTTTGGACAGTTCTGTGTTTCAGCGCCGGCCTCAAGTGATAATCTGCAGTTATGGACACTTATGCACTTCTAATCAATGGTTAAGTACGAGAGTGATGTAAAATATCATGCAAAACAGATTAAGCATATAGTGATGAGAAAGGACATTGTATACCTTTGAGATGATGAGACAAAGTGGTATTATGAATCTAAATACAAGTGATGAAGGGTATAATAATGGAAAAAAGTGTAGGCAAAAAGGTGCATAGTGTGGTCCTAACATCACAATGGAATATAATCTGGTTGCCTTGTCTTGTAAAATAAGTACAACTGCAGAAAAAAAAATCCCTGCCTTTAGAGATGGGTAGGAGATATAATTATGTGAATGAACGAGATTGTTTTGGTTGAAGCATAATATAAGAATGGCTGAGATTGTTTTGGTTGTCCAATGGTTCACAGGAACTTGAGCCCAAATATCTTCATTGAAACTATAGGTATAAATACTTTCAAAGTTGCATCTTGTTTTCTTCTCTATTCTGGTTGTTTCATGGTTCGATCCGAAAGTGGGACTTAGCTACAAATACAGAGACATCCAACGTCTTTTTTTCTACTCAACAAGATCTAGAATAATTTTCTCAAAAATATATAGAGAAAATAATTTGATCTAAAGATAGTTTAGAAAAACATCCTAGAATGGTCGACCATTAAGAAATAATAAAATAAAGACAATAAAATTGTTTATAGCGAATTGACTCATCTAGCAAGAGAATAAAATGACGTAGATAAATATCATAAGTATATTATTAGTCCCTGCCATAGGCATAGAGGTACTATAGCGATCGATAATTCGTTGACTTCATATTAGTTTGTCCTTTGACCACAAATATTTGCATAATCTTTATTGTTGGAGCTAGGGAACTAATACCATTGATTTTTATATACTAAAAAGTACCATATATGTAGTGATCTAATTGGATAACAGATTGGAGGCCTTATTTCCGACTTCACTATTCCCAATGTTTGATATGTGAACATATCAAAACTTTTTTATCATGTACAGTATTTTTGAATCATATATTTTTCGTATGTATTTCTTGAAGGTGGAGTAATTATAGCAATAGTTCGAATGTTTATCTCATCATTTTCTTCTAGCTAAATTTATGTCAATGTTTGATATGCTAGCATATCAAAAGTTTGTCCTTCGAATACATTCTCTACTATTCGAACTGTTGGTCCTGATTCTACACTTAAGGCTATAAAGTGTAGAGTCTAAGCATCTAAAAAGAGTAAAAGAAAAGGGGGGAGACAACTTCGAGGGATGAGGCTATAGACGATCTCTGAGCTGTCTTTACCTAACTTCCAAATATTCTTGAATACTGATATCTCATTCAATGGTGGACCATGAATGTTCGAGCTCTGTTCGAGTGATGGCAGTCTTAAGTATGGTATCGAAAAGATTCAGAGCGATGCTGGTTTGACCCGATGGGCCGGGTTCGATGTTGGGTTGCCTTACGACGGGTACAATCATGGGGAGAACAGAGCTTTTAAAAGAGGGTTGATGTTTTAAAATGATTACTTCAATTTTAGATTATACGAGGAAAATTCAGTGAAGCCAAACGAAGGGTTTAACGAAATCGAAGGCTGTTTTCCGTAACTGAGTTAAAATCTTGAGACTGAGTAAGAAAACATAGAGGTGTCAACAATGTGGGGAAGCAATCTCAGAAGAATCCCACAGTGTGGCAGAAGAAGAAAGGAAAGGAATACTTTGATGAAAGCATATAATATAGAGATCCAAGTAATTCACAGGTCTTGTACCTAATAGTAGCCGATATAGAGGAACAATTGTAAATAACTAGACAATTAGAGACTGATCACCACAATAGAAGTTATACTAAATTGCAACTAAAACATTCATCAAATATGTATATATAAAAAATGACATGAAGCATGAAATAACAGAGGAAAACACATAACTCAATCTTGACGGAATATGGAGTCTTCAATTCTCTTTGTATTAATCCTGGCTCAAAAGAACTTTCTCTATTACAATCTATCACCAAAAAAAGCCCTTTCATCTCTTCATCGATGCCTATTTAAACAAAAATTCTGAACATTTATAATTTTTATCGTTCTGGAAACTTGTCCGTTACAAAAAAAGAAAATGGAGCGTTTCATCTCCTTATCTTTGTATTCCCTTGTAAGGGCAGAGCACCTTCTTTCTCTTCTCTTCTGGCTTTAGAAATAGAACGGGTTGACAACTGTCATTATTTAGCACTAGAAACCTGCCCCTTTGCATGCTCGATGCAAATGGCACACCTTTCCACCAACTGGGCTATTAACCTGGAAGGCTCTGTTTGGTTGCTTGCCTCAAAGGTGTAACAACGTTTCACCAATTACAACAACCTTTTCCCTACTTGTCAGTCTTCCACGATGATGGAGCATAATTGTAAACTTGGATGTACTAGCCATTTGTCCACTTGGGCCATATCAACCTGGCTTATCTGGGATATCTCCACTTGTTCCTTCTCCATGTTTTCTTTGATGTCCAACAGGTGTTTAGCTATATTGATTTTGTCCAGCGTCCTAGCATCTCCTTCCTTGTCAAGGTCTGCCAAACCTTTACTTATCAAGGTGAACGTTTCCTCACAGGAATTCATCACTTCATTAGCTTTCCCCCTACTTTCTGATATATTCTGCTCCCAGACCTTCAACAAGATATTTTCTCTAGTTTGTCCTGCGATGGATAATTTGGAGCTGCTGACCATCTCTATCTTCTCTGTAGATATAACAACATCTTGGAAAGTGATCCGAGCTACCCCAAATTCTCTTTCTCTCAAAGAAATATTTTCTAACACTTGATCTATCATTTGGAAATGGTTTTGAATGGTTCCTACTTTTACAAGCAGGTTTTGTTGAGCCGTTAATACCTTATGTCAGATTTCGGTGGCCTGGGATTTGAACATTTTTATGTCTAAAACCTGATTCTCGGCCACATCCAATTTCGATTGTAACTCTATAATTTGTTGCCCCTGCTGGCTTACCTGTGTTTGGCTAATTTGCGCTGATTGGTGCACCTACTTGAGGTCAAATATGAGCTTCTCGATCTCCTGCAGATCGACTATTTGGGCTTGCTCAAGGATTTTGCTCACCTCGTCCCTGACATTTGCTTCAGCAGTAGCCACTTTAGCTTCTAACTTGTTGATCAAGAGGTTCTTTCGTTTCAAATGGGCCTTCAAAGTTCCAACTGAGTACTGATTTGATGTAGCATAAGTCCCTAGTGTTCCAACTATCTCGTCTATGAACTCTTCCTCTTTCACAACCTTTCCCTCTTTCATGATTTTAAATATTTTAGCCATTATGCCCTCCCTTTGATATAATCCTTGCCTCACCATGACATTCATTTTTTTATCAAAGAGAAATTCCTTAGGAGGCATCTCCTCTACGGAAATGGGTGTCAGTTCTTCATTGAATATCCACCCCGCATCAGGAACTCCCTTTGTGAACTGTACAGGTGTGATAATGGTGATCGTACTGCTGATTTCCTTGGATGGTTGTTTTGGGGTAGCATCTGTGGCCGACTTGTTTGGCATGAGTGGTAATGAGTCGCCCGACCCCTTCAAGGGCATATCTATTTTACCTTGGGCCTACTTACTCGACATACCCTTTTCGGGGTTTCCTTCCTGTTGATAGCGGATTTTGGCTCCTCACTCTGAGGTTCTGGCCTCCCTTGTTTTCTCTTGGTTCATATCCTTGTTAGGACATGAGTCCTTTGAACCTTTTACCCCCGTCTGTTGTGTCACTGGAAGCTTTGGGGTTTCACCTTGTAAAATCCGGGGGAGACAATTCTGTAGGTGCTTCTGGAATTTAAAGAAATCAGCCTTATCTCTAGGTGGTAGGGCTTGAATCCGACTCAGGACTTCCGAGTAGGACCTTGCACCCCAAAATATTTCATCATGAGGGGAATCCTCATGTTCATATCTCTTCAGGCCACAACTCACCAAGTGATTGCTCACAACCTTACTAGGGTTGTGCTTCTTGAACTCAATATCCACCAGCTTCATTTGTTCTAAAACCATAGCCTTGGCTTTGGCATGGCCAAAATATAACAAGGAATATGCACCAATATGAATGGGGAAGGGTGACCATACCTTCTTTGATACTCCTTTGAGCTCTTTTCTTATTCTGTTGAGCACAGTTTTCCTGGAAATCTAGTGACACAACAACTTATCTGGCAAAAATAGCAGTAGAGAATATAGGGGGACAGAGGTACCGAAAATCCTGATATATGAAAATTATGCCTTTATATACCAATCTGCCATACTAATCAAGTTGGTCGCGATGCTATCCAAAATCTTGGGTGGTGGTTGGCTGAAGATGGTGACGTGCAATGGTACCATTACCCAGTTGAAGATTTTGTAAATGAATTAGTTGGCATTATCCTCCCAAAGATTTGAGTGGTAGACATGAATAGGCTCTATATTAGATGGAGCCCAGCTCCAGCTCATTAACGGGAAAGGTGTCATGAAGCAGATGGCATATATGATGTAAGCAGCCATAAAGAACAAAGCCACTTTCTTACTTTCCCTCTGCACTCGATATTCAGTAATTCGACTGGTCAGACTGTCAGACAGCAGTTTGGCCTAGTCGAAGGAGAAGCCCTCAACAACTATATGAATGAGTGGTACTCATGGGAGCAAAAAATGGGTAGTTTCCTCCCTCCCATACAACCTATGGGACATCATTGCTATGTACTTGAATTGTGGCTCCAAGGAGGAGATTGAATATATCCTGTTAGTGTCAGCCATGAATTTTGTGGGGTGTGAGACCCAATCTTTGATTACATCAGACAAAATTCTTGCATATTGCTTGCACTCCTTCTTCTTGAAACCTTCTAGAAATTCAAAATTATGAGTGAGGTTCGATGTGGGTGACAATTTATACATTTCCCACAAATGTTCTGTCCTGAAATTCCCAATCGTTACCTTTTGTTCGCTGATAATTGTTCTAGTTGGGATATCCACATGGTCCAACACCCACCTGATCATATCACAATAGGGAAGAAGCTGGGTCCATGTTGCTATTTTGTGCATCTCTGCTTAAGCAATGATTTTGTATTTGGTTGATAAGTCATCATTCTCATTTTTGCTAGAATCATCTGAACAACTTAGAGACTCATATTGTAGAATGTTGGAAACGTATGACTAGGTCTTGACAACATTAATACTCCGCGGTGAGGTATCAGAAACCACGTCTAAAACCTGACCTGAATTCTCGACATCTGCCTTGGACGTTTTTCGTGGAACCATGATAGAGAAACCTGCAATTGGACCTCCTGTCGAAAAAATTGAAAAGCAGAAAACAATGGTTATCCTAGTGAAATAGTTTTGCACGCAAATAGAAATGAAAACTGAAATAATGAAGGAAAAATTCTCTATCTTGGTCATTTAAACCCATGGGTGTCCTTTCCAACAGAACGGTCAAATCGCTTAATATAAATATTTAGAAGTAAAATGAGATCGTACTATCTGTCACCTTACTGCAAATTCAAATAAATGCCATAAATGCTTGACGAGTCGTAACATTGAAAAATACAGGATCATTTGAGACATCATCCATAAACCGCGTGTGTTAAAGTTTGATTAAGGCGCTAATTAATCTATTTTAGATCTTTCAGATTGGTGCAGTTAGTTGCTAATCCTCTTTTCAACGCTCGCCACATCGGGTGTTTTTTCTCCTAGACACTGAACCTCAAAAACCCGAAATTGCAATGGCACAAGCTAATAGATTAGAAGTGATTTAACTTAAGTCTTTTAATTATCCATGCTTAATTAAAGAAAATCGCGACTTCGGGGATTGGGGTTATGAAGGTGTGGCCCTTTGGGGAGGCAATCACTGAGTCATGAAATCATGATAGTAACTGACCAAGGTGTAAAGTGACTTGTTTCTTGATACTAACCTGGGTAACTTTAACACGACTTCGCGACTTCGTAAGTAAGGGGCTTGAGAAACGTTCAACGTGTAACCCCCGAGACCAAGGGTATGAGGTACTAAGAGATGATAATCCCTACTTAGTCTTTTATTAAAGGTGATTAAACTTAGGGAGGTTTTCGCCACTTTGCACGTCGAAATACTGTG
Organism: Picea mariana; assembly: GCA_032191745.1. Taxonomy (NCBI): domain Eukaryota; kingdom Viridiplantae; phylum Streptophyta; class Pinopsida; order Pinales; family Pinaceae; genus Picea; species Picea mariana. The sequence goes on along the minus strand of JASDQU010213652.1, from coordinate 11,642 downwards.
ACTTTAGGTGGAATACATGTGAAACAAACGAAGTCCCGAAAACCAACATTTTTGGGCTTTAGTATAACACTTTGTGCATTAAGAGAAAGGCGGCTCCAACACGAACTATTGTTACATAAATTATAATAAAAAAAATTTGGTACGTCAGAGACCTGCCACATTGCATTATTTCTTAAATGTTTATAGAGCATTTATGACATAATTAAATGTTTACCTAAAAGGCTTGGCAACATTGAATGTTTACTTAGCAGGCTTGTTACAATACATTTTCTTCGGTTTTTATTTATTTATATGCAATGTTCTCTGCAGTCAATTTGGGCAATATCATGCTTCAACGACATTGTTGGTTCACTGGTTCATGCTTTATTCTTGCATCTCCACTGGTTTCTTATTTGTCTGTTGTTGTTGTTCTTGTTTTCTTATTTGTCTTGTTGCATTTTTCACATTTGGGTTCTGCAACCATGATTGGAACTGCATCATTCCTGGTGCGCCGATTGTTTCTTGCTTTTTTGTTCGCTAGATGGTGTTTATTGTTGTTTGATTCAACTTAGCAGGGTTTGAGTCCTACGGGTGCAGTTGGGCCTTTTGGTGCTTCTTAACTGGGTGGTTATTTATTGATTGCTCTTGTTTTCCTAGGGTTGCAATGTTGGGGTGTTGCATCCACAGTTGGATCTGCTATTACATTCTTTTGCAGTTCACTCTCCATAAAATACTATTAAGATAAAATAGCATACCAAAAATTTCCAGTCGAAGTAAATTACATCTCTTATGGCTTCAACCACAGTTTGTCAGCCTCAAACTATATTTCATAGCTGGCAATGTTTTTTCCATGCTTTATGTCTTACTATGGTTTCATAGTTATGAGAGCAAGTTTTGTTGTGTGAGCGATATAGTTGTTCTCTCCGTTTTTTTTTCCTCTTGTAAACTACCTTTCTAGTTCTATACTTTCTCATGTTTTTGTGCTCACGGGTTCCCAGTGTGGAAAACTGACAAATTGTACCTCCATCTATATCTTCACATCACAATTCTGACCGACTGTCATTCAGTTGCATACTTAGCAAACTTTATGGACACCGCTTCATCAATAGGTGCTATCGAACTAAGGTAGCTCGTTTTTTATGTATACATCATGCACCCAGAACTTCCTTGCTCTACAATTCGACCCTGCACTCCTCGAACTCACAACCGTGCCTCTTCCTGTGATGAGTTTGTCTATACTAACTACCTTTCCATACTTAGTCGACCTTTCAAAGTTTAGCGAGTTTACACCTTTTCGGGTTCCGAAAATTTAAAAGCATTTGTCACTCCCCTCCATCCCTGCTACCTTCTGCCCTTCCCAATAGACATTAATTATGATTTAAAAAGTCACAACCGACCAGACAGGTTCAAAAATATTGGCTTTAATAAGCAGAAATATCGAGGACATCTCCCATTAAAATGAATAGACAAGCGAATATTATGGGATCTGATAATTTATTTTGCTTGCATTTTGAATTTGCAAAAAAAATAAAAAATATTGGCTCTTTTAGTTTTTTAAAGGCTTCATCATAGTAAAAGTGAAATACTGCACTACCTCGCTGTCATCCACCAACATGTCACCCACATAGGCCTTGATGCCATGTCCCTCTTTAAGATTGTGCATATCTTAGATGTTAGATTTTACAATCTGCTTGGATATGGGAATGTTAATATGTACTATTAGTCACTATTGAAGGTACATATTCGAAAAGATTGGCATTAATAAGAGAAAATATTGAGAACATCTATCATTAAAACAAATTAACCCAAAATCTACTGAAGATCATGCAGTGTTTCTTTTAAATACTTATTTCCATTTCTCTCTATCGTCAAAGAGTTGGGCTTTAGGGTGCCTTCGATGTAATTTTCCTGGTCATGGACATGTAAGACAACTTAGATATGTGATTGAGGCCCAAATGAAAGAAGAGAAATTGGTCTTATGTGACGTGAGCTTTGAGTAAAAAAAAAACTTTGTTATCCAACATAAACTCAGGTAGGGAAAAAAAAAAGAACAAGCATCTTATGGTTGGTATTCTCCCTGTATTCGATGCTTTGGTTGGTTGAAAAGCCTGCCTGAATATTTGTTTGTTGGTCTTATTTGTTTTCTTGCTAGGAGTTGTAATCGATTTTCAGATCACATGAAAAATACTTCTTCGTTGAAGTATATAGTTTCCTCCAACAATTCAGATTTGTAAAGTGTATCGAATTCTGTAGATTGCACAAGAATTTCTCTTCCTCAGGGGCGTCGCACTTACCGTGGATTTCAAAATGGTCTGTGATGTTCGTAAATTCCATGGAATATTACTCCATTCGCGAATGTACCTATAAGTGGGTAGAAGAAACTTTATGGGTGGATAAAATGACATATTATCACTACAAAAGTTTTTATTTCAAAGTTTCTTGAGCTACTTCTAGTTGTGGTAACTGACATGGCAGAAGCCATGTTCTTTATCAAAGTTTGTTCGATTTCCTCTAGATGTAGTTACAAACTCTAGATATTTGACGTCACCTCCGAACATTCCATACCTTTCTGTGGGATGCCATATCTGCCACCACTATGAAGAAATATATATTCTGATGCGATTTGGACCATTTGATACACTTGCTAGACCTGTGCTGATGTGTTCTACAACATTTGATACACTTTCTAGACCTATGCTACCCGAAGAAATCATGTACTTCAAGAGAAGAACGTTTTGCAGCTGGCTTGGACGTTCCTTTCAATTTACTATAATAAAACAAAGAAGTTCAACATACAAATCTTCAGGCATGATTTTCAACCAAACAGATACAGGGAGAATAACAGTCACAACATACTTGAAATTTTTTTCCATCCCATAGATGATGTCGCATAAAATGACTCCCTCGACTTTGAATTGGGCCTGAATTGCATTTCTAAGTTGTCTCAGATGGCAACGGTCAGGAACATTACAAGGAAAGCACATTAAACTGTAAGTTTTTGATGACAGAGGGAAATTAATACTTGAGAAAGAATGGAATGTTGAATAACTAGCCAATGCAAGTAGGCCATATATAGAAGAGACAAGATATTCAAAAAACTGGGATAGATCTAGTTGGCAACACCAATTAAGTCCAAGACCCAAAATTGATATTCAACTCATTTTTTATGAATAAAGGATTTGATCTTCAAGAAAATTGTCAACAAGCTTCATCAATGTACATATTTATTATTGGTTGGTGGAAGGCCAAATCGAAATCATTGTGGAAAATAATCTCAGCTCTATTTTGTAACCCATCTTATTTGAATATAGAATATTTGCGGTTTTTTTTTATGGTGTTTTTCAATCTCTGGTATTACTTTTCATTTTATTTTGTACCTTTTTTCCCTGTGTGTTGTTAAACATGGCCAACAAGCTTTTCTTTCTACTTCCCAGTACTTCAATTTAAATAAAGGCCTCTTTGTTCGTTGCTTACATTTTACATGGAAGAATAATTTGTCCTAGTCCATACTTATGTGGTGTCGGCCCTATACTTAAAGAAAGAAATTGGAGGACCTATCCTGCTTTCATTCTTTGGGTCACATAAATAGAATGAATTAATGGCTTACAACAAGGTAGCTGAAGTGTTGATGCCATGTTCCTGTTCAATATCTTGCATATATTGCAACTTCTTCTAATTGACAATATCCGTGCATATATACTAATATGAGTTCTATTAGAATAAATATAAAAAATTCCTCTTGGGAAAAACTTAGCCAATTATATGGCCACCAAGTCCCGGGTTTGCGGTACTCAAAACCTATGTTCCATGTTCTGTCATATACATCTTGCAGCCAAAGAGCTTTTGTGATCTGCAATTTATTCTTTAACAAGTGGTAACTCACCAGGGATTTGAAAAGCTTGGTATTAATAAAGGAACACTAGATTTTCTTCTTTGAGATACTTATCCCTTTTACCCTTTTCTTCTTCCTGTCTATTATTGCTTTCTGGTTATACAGTTAGTCACCTTTCTATGATCGCGGGTTCCAGGGTTGGTCAGTTGACATATCTTCATCTCCATCTATATCCTGACATGATGAATCCAACTGACCATTGTTCCTTTCCATACTTAGCCAATCTTATGATCGCAGTTGTCAGGTTGGTGCTTTCGAATTCTGCTTCTTCTTGTTGTGTTATATACATCTCGCAATCAAAAATTTCGTGGTTTCAACGAAATTTGCGAACCGAAGAGCATCATGCAAATTGGCAGATGATTTGCATTTGAAACAAAAATAATCCATTAATATATATTAGTATGAATACCATTCAAATAAATATCAAAACTTTCTCCATTAATACATTTTATTATGAATACTATTGAAATAGATATCAAAACTTTATGTTGGCCAATACTTAGCCAATTATCTGGCCACCAAGCCCCAGGTTCATGATTTCCAACACCTATGTCCCCTGTTCCTTCATATACATCTTGCAGCCAAAGAACTTCAGTGATCTGCAATTTATGCTTTTACTAGTGAGAACCCAATAGGGTTTCGAAAACATTGGCATTAATAAATGGGAAAAAAAGGATTTTCGACTGTTAGATACTTATCCCTTTTCCACTTTTCTTTTTCACGTCTATTATTTCTTTCTGGTTTTATACTTATTCGTCTTTCTATGATCTTCGGTTGCAGGATTGGAGGGTTGATATATCTTCATCTCCATCTATATCTTCACATGATGAATACGACTGACCGTTGTTCCTTTCCATACTTAGTCAATTTTATGGCCGCAACTGTCGGGTTAGCGCATATGAACTCGCCTTTTCTTCTTCTCGTCCATTATCAATTTCTGGATATATACTTAGTTTCCTTTCTATGATATCTGGTTCCAGGGTTGGTGGGATGACATTTCGTCATCTCCATCTATATGCTCACATGACAAATATGACCGATCGTTGTTCCTTTCCATACTTTGGCGCTTACGAACTCGGTTGTTTATTGTTCTGTGATATACATCTTGCACTCAAAACATCTGCGATATGCAATTCCACCGTGGGTTCCTCATATACATTAACTTCATTCAAAGTATCTGTCACTGCCTTCCATCCCCACCAACTTCACATCCTTCCTGATATACATTAACTATGCTCTTACTGGTGACAACTGGACACACTCGTACGAAAGAATTGGCACCCGCTGCTCCACCATATACAAATTCACTACTGGACTTTGACATCGTCCCCTCTTCCATGTTACATATTATGCATTCAAGTGTTCCAAGCTATACAATTTGGCCATTGGGGCCTTGCGTCTTATGGGGAAACCTTTTCACGCTATTTTGGATGCTCGTGTTGGTGGGTTCATGAAAACTCCAAGTCCTAGTCACCATTTCCTGTTCTGCCCATCCTCATACTTATTTTTAAATATGAAACACCAAAGGTTTAATACCAAAACTACATCATATAACAACCATACAAAAATCGTCATTAATAAGCAAAATTCTGGACAACCAATCATCCCTACAGAATTTGTCGAGAAACATGCAAAGAAGATCTTGCTTAGCGAAATCAAGTCCCGGCCAACATTTTCATGTTCCATACTTGCACACTTTTTCCATTGCAGTTTCCTAGATTGACAACCTCAAAATTGTGTTTCTAATTTTTCGTGAGTTGCATGCAATATACAATTTGTCCATAGGAATATATAAAAATTCTTAATTCTCCTCTTTTCCCCCCCTCTATTATCCCTTTGTGGTTCTATATTTAGTCACAGCTATATGATCACGGCCTGATGGATTCACAAATTGGCAACTCTTTATCTATATATTCACAACATGAGCCCGACCAACCGCGTTCCCTTTCAATACTTAGCTAATTATCTAATCGTTGAGTCCTGGGTTTGCAGTATCCAACACCTATGTCCCATGTTCTGTCATATACATCTTGCACCCAAAGAACTTCCATGATCTGCAATTTATGCCTTTACTATTGAGAACTCACCAGAGATTCGAAAGGATTTGCATTAATAAGAAAACAATAGATGTTGTTCTGTGAGATACTTAGTCCTTTTTCCATTGTCTTCCTCCTGTGTATTATTGCTTTCTGGTTATATACTTAGTTGCCTTTACATGATCATGGGTTCCATTGTTGGCGTGTTGACATATCTTTATATCCATATATATCCTCACATGATGAATCTGACCAACCACTGTTCCTTTTCATACTTAGCCAATTTTATGCCCGCGATTGTTGGGTTGATGCTTTCAAACTTGGTTGCTTCTTGTTTTGTGATATACATCTTGCACTCAAAATTTTCGTGATCTACAATTCCACCGTAGACTCCTTGGTCCTTTTTCCCTTTTCTTCTTCCCATGTATTATCGCTTTCTGGTTATTTACTTAGAGGCCTTTCAATGATCGCAACTTCCAACGTTGGCATGCTGACATATATCCATCTTCGTCTATATCCTCACATGACGAATCCCACCCACCGTTGTTCCTTTCCATACTTAGCCAATTTTATGGCTACGGTTGCTGTGTTGGTGCTTTCGAACTCTTCTTCTTCTTGTTTCGTGATTTGAAATTTATGCCTTTACTAGTGATAACTCAACAGGGCTTCAAAAGAATTTTCATTAATAAACAAACAATAGATGTTCTTCTGTGAGATACTTAGCCCTTATTCCCTTGTCTTCTTCCTATGTATTATCGCTTTCTAGTTATATACTTAGTTGCCTTTCTATAATCGTGGGTTCCAGCATTGGCAGGATGGCATATCTTCATATCCATCTATATCCTCACATGACGAATACGACCAATCGCTGTTCATTTCCATACTTATCCAATTTTATGCCCGCGATTGTCGGGTTGGCGCTTTCAATATCTGCTGCTTCTTGTTCCGTGATATACATCTTTCACTCAAAAATTTCATGATCTACAATTCCACTGCAGACTCCTTGGTCCCTTTTCCCTTTTCTTCTTCCCATGTATTATTGCTTTTTGGTCATTTAATTAGAGGCCTTTCTATGATCGCATCTTACAACGTTGGCGTGATGACATATCTCCATCTCTGTCTATATCCTCACATGACGAATCCCACCCACCGTTGTTTCTTTCTATACATAGCCAATTTTATGGCCATTGTTGGTGGGTTGGTGCTTTCAAACTCTGCTGGTTCTTTCTTTTCTTCGGTGATGTACATAAAATAAAAGTTTAGTGGGATCTAGTGATCTTTGGGTTATCTTCACTCAAAAATTTCATGATCTACAATTCCACAGTGGACTCCTCGAACTCACAAGCTTCACTCTACCATGGCTCACAAATATTTCAAAGTATCTGCTGCTACTTCCAACCCCACTAACTTATTGTCCTTCCTAATATACATTAGTTATGCTCTTACTAGTGACAAATGGACACACTGGTATGAAACAGTTGGCATAAGACCCTCCACAATATACATATTGACTACCAGATTCCGATATCATCCACTCTTCCGTGTTACTCCTTTCCATACTTAGCCAATTTTATGGTTGCCGTTGCCAGGTTGGCGCTTTCAAACTCTATTGGTTTTTTCTTTTCTTCAGTGATTTACATAAAAACAAAGGTTAGTTGGAACTAGTGATCTCCAAGTGATCTTCACTCAAAACTTCTGTGATCTACAATTCCACCGTGGACTCCTCGAACTCACAAGCTTTAGTCTACAATGGCTCACAAATGTTTCAAAGTATTTGTTGCTGCCTTCGAGCCCCACTAAATTTCTGTCCTTCCTAATATACATTATCTATTTTCTTACTAGTGACAACTGGACACACTGGTACGAAACAGTTGGCATCAGACCCTCCACAATATACAAATTGACAACCAAATTTCGACATCATCCACTCCTCCGTGTTATAGATTATGCATTCAAATGTTCCGAACGATACAATTTGAACATTGGGGCCTCACATCTTCTGGAGAGACCTTGTTAGCATGTTTTGGATCCTCGCGTTGACGATTTGACGAAATTTCCAATTCTTGGACACTGTTTCGGGTTGGTGCTTTCGAACTCTGCTAGTTCTTGTTCCGTGATATACATCTTGCACTCAAAATTTCTGTTCTCTACAATTCCACCATGCACACAACCCTTTTTATCTTTTCTTCTTCCCATGTGTTATCGCCTTCTGGTTATATACTTAGTCTCCTTTCTATGATCGTGGGTTCTAGCATTGGTGGGCTGACATATCTTCATTTCCATCTATATCCTCACATGACGAATCCGACCGATCATTGTTCCTTTCCATACTTAGCCAATTTTATGGTCGCGCTTGTCGGGTTGGCGTGTTTGAAATCTGCTGCTTCTTTTTCCATGATATACATCTTCCACTCAAAACTTCCATCATCTACAATTCCACCTCACACTCCTCCAACTCACAAGCTTCACTCTACCATGGTTCACAAATGTTTCAAAGTATCTGTCACTGCCTTCCATCCCCACCAACTTCATGTCGTTCCTAATATACATTGGTTGTGCTCTTACTAGTGACAAATGGACACACTGGTACGAAATAGGTGGCATCCGACCACTGGGTTCACATCTTGTACTCAAAATTTTTATGATCTACAATTCCACCGCGGACTCCTTAGCCCTTTTTCCCTTTTCTTCTTTCTGCATATTATCTCTTTCTGGTTATATACTTGGTCACCTCTCTATGATTGCAGGTTCTAGTGTTGGTGGGATGACATATCTTTATCTCCATTTATATTCTCACATGACGAGTTGGACCGGCCACTGTTTCTTTCCATACTTATCCAATTTTATAGCCGCAGCTTCTGGGTTAGCGGTTTCGAACTCTATTGCTTCTTGTTCTGTGATGTACATCTTGCACCCAAAAATTTTGTGATCTACAATTCCACTGTAGACTCCTCGAACTTGAAAGATTCACTCTAACATGGTTCACAAATGTCTCAAAGTATCTATCACTACCTTCCATCCCCACTAACTTCTTTTCCTTCCTAATATACATTGGTTATGCTCTTACTAGTGAAAACTGCACACACTGGTACAAAATAGTTAGCATCCGGCCCTCTGCAATATACAAATTGACTACTAGGTTCTGATGTCGTCCCCTCTTCTATTTTACAACTTATGCATTCAAATGTTTTGAATGATACAATTTGACCATCGGGGCCTCACATCTTCTGGGGATACCTTGTCAACCTATTTTGGATCCTCGTGTTGATGGGTTCATGAAATCTCCAATTCTTAGTCATTGTTTCGGGTTGGTGCATTCGAACTTTGTTGCTTCTTGTTCCATGATATACATACTGAACTCAAAATTTCCGTGATTTGCAATTCCACCACAGACTCCTTAGTCCTTTTTCCATTTTCTTCTTCCCATGTATTATCACTTTGTGGTTATATAATTAGTCGCCTTTCTATGATCGTGGGTTCCAGCATTGGCGGGATAACATATCTTCATCTCCATCTATATCCGCACATGAGGAACCAGATCGACCATTGTTCCTTTCCATACTTAGCCAATTTTATGGCCACAGTTGTCGGATTGGCACTTTCGAACTCTACTACTTCTTGTTTTGTGAAATACATCGTGCACTCAAAAATTTCGTGATCTACAATTCCACTGCAGACTCCTCGAGCTCGCAAGATTCATTCTACCACATCTCACAAAATGTTTCAAAGTATTTTTCCCTACCTTCCATCCCCACTAACTTCATGTCCTTCTTGATATACATTAGTTATGCTCTTACTAGTGATATAGAAATTTCCCTCTAGACTTTCCTATCATACCCTCTTCGGTGTTACGCGTATTGCACTCAAAAAGTTCAGAGACATACAATTTGACCCTCGCGCCCTCACCTCCAACAGTTGTACCTTGTAACCCTACTTTGAATCTTTTTTTCCCGTCCTCACAACCTTCGTACTTATTTCTTAGTATGCAATTAGAAACCTTTCATGCTAACAATTGACCATGCAAGAACCATCAACATTGTCATTAATGAGAGAAATGCTTGAGGAGATCTCCCATTATTACGCATTAAACCAAGATCTGGGAAGAGTTATATTGTCCCTTCCGATTGTTCATCTCAAACACACGTCGTCATGTTGGCTTGTTCAAAAAATATACAATGCTTAATCGCTCATCGTTGTATCCTCCATGTTTGCATTTCTATGTATGGAATTACTAGTGTTTAATGTTAACAACACATCATGCAACAATCGTCAAAATTTTCATTCATGAACGAAAGTCTCAAGGAGATCTCTCATTCACATGCAATGGACCAATATTTGTGCAGCATTATATTATCCCTTCCAACTTTTCATTTCATTCATCGTATAGAGAAAACAAACTTTATTGTATACTTATGGCAGCAGGTCGACAACTATTTTGTGGAGATAGAGTAAATATCTCCGGACATCAGGACCAAAACATCCACTTGTCCAGGGCATACTTTTACTATTCATCTCGTTCTGCCCAGAACAAAGTGATTTGGACCTATGGAATTGCTCGTGCAGGCTGCGTCCCTGAGGTTTTTGACTGTAAAGAGGTGGTCTCTTGGTGCGCTGAAAAATATATTCCAAGCCAAAGAATTATTCCACTGTGTGACCATTCTCCTGTTTCTTTGTCACCTCAGGTCTTCCGCAATATGTTAAAATTGTCGTAGCCAACATTGACCTTCATAGGACAAGACTGCAAGCAGCTCCTAGAAAAACATGATAATGGGTTGCACATATTACCCGATTTCGTCGAAGACCCTACAACAATTCCTGAAGATATCACAAAGTTGCAGGTAAGTTCCTATAGAAATCCATTCCAGGAAATTGCTTGGTTGTTTACAAGAATAACGGGATAGGCATCCACGACAAGCATTTCCCATATAATTATTTATATTTTGTACTTCACAATCAAGGAACAATTAATTTTCAAATGGGGGGAGCTAATTTCCATTGAGATCTATTCCCAGATGTCACGATTCAAAGAATCGAATAAATTTTATATGTCATCCTACTTGATTTTCGCAATAGTGCATTGTTGTCCATTTCCAAAACTTTCTCTTTCCAAGAAAATAAGCTGTGGATTTGACCCAGTAACATTATGGTACCAGGCCCCATGGAGGCACAAGGCCTCCCATTGTTTTTATGAAGTTTTTAATGGATTTGTCTCAGTTTTCAAAGATTTATTGTTAGGGAATGATGCACTGCGGATGTCTGGCCAGGCAACCAATTTTTTGAACAGGAAGGGCACGCTTGAACAAAAGGAAAATCACAGTGTACTAATGGTCTTTGTCTCTAAGGAGAATCCTGCTTTCCTTCCATGCCACATCATGGACAAGATGTTTGTGTAACATCCCGCTCTGGCGCACTGACAAAACTTATTCTTTGAGGACACTTGCTTGCAAGTGATATGGATTTTTATGATGATGAACCACTTAACCTTGATGATGATGCGTCATGATTGATGACAGGATTCTTTACTATTGCTGTATACAGGTGCTATTGACCCATTTTCATTGAGTGTGCAGGGTTTCAGACCTTGAGGATGCAGAGGCATCAGTGGAACTCCCTTGGACTCCGGATTGAGTCAGGGAGTGGGCTATTTGAGTTGTTTCATTCACGGTGATATTGTTTTGTTTTGATGATATGCTATTGATTTTATGATATGTTGTTGACATGATCTGACATGATGG
>JASDQU010213651.1:18558-29816 GCA_032191745.1 Picea mariana | reverse complement strand
TTCAAAAGACTGCCCCAAATAAATTACTTGTATCAACAGTAAACTTACCCATCTTGAGCAGAATAAGTGAGAACTTTTCCATTTACATCATCAAACTCTACAAAACCTGGCCACTTCAATGACTCTGACTCAAATAAAGCAAAACCTGCATCAGGTTTGCCCCTTCTTATATACCTGCCAATGTTCAAACTTCAAATTGATTGAGCTAATATTTATACATATAAACTAGAAAAATTTATTACTGCTTTCTAGACATACATAATGTAACTTTTTTCTTCTTGAATACGAAATTAAAAAAAATTCCTGACTAAAAAATAATCTGAATAAACTTAAAAATCAGTATAAGCAGCCAATATGAGTTTAAAGTTTAACACAGACAGAATATAGAAACATTAAACTTGAAAAGTTCAGATTTTCCTTAGTAAAACGTTGAATGTCAGGGATGAACATACTCAATTGGTGTTGTTCTGCATTTCAGGGAGCTGAAGTTATCTGAAGCATAAACTGACACAGTGATAAGGGACTCATTGTTCTTGTTATAAAACAGGCTGCGAATCACTTCATCTGGACTTATATTCAAGAAGCAGACTTTTTTATTTGTCTCTGTAAGTGGAGACAAAAAAATGGTTAGATTATAAAAAATTCTTGAGCTCATACAAAATATTAGTTTAGAAAAGCACTGGCCCTTATAGAAAAGGCACGCATCTCTCTGCATAGATTTTCCAGTTTCTTACCTCTACTAAATGCTGCACAAACACCAGACTGTGCCAAAGCAAATATAATATCCCGTGCTGCAACTATTTCTATGATTTTGGATCTCTTCTTTAAGAACTGCAGCTTTAAAAACCAGTGTGCTTTAGGATCATAGGTGTCAAACTCTTCCTGCAGCCAGAGTCGAAATCTATTAGAAAAATATGCTTTTAAATATTTCCCATAAATACTACTAATAATATGTAATAAAACAATATCTGGTACCGATTCAACTATCAAAAGCATCATTACAATCACTTTGAAGTTAGCACCCAATGTGGTATTTCATATAGTTGCAATACCACCCCCCCCCCATTATGCTCCTAGTATATTTGAAGCTGGTATTCAAGCAGGCCAAAAGGATTCTGTAGAGTTGGTCTTATGTAAATGGTTTTGGAAAGTCATGAACAATTATGACAATACTGTAGCCTTAAAGGCAGTTTTGAACCTAAAAGGACATTTTGTTAATTTTTCATGATTTGTAGCTAAGATAATGGTGGCCTGACTATTGCAGCCTGTTTTGATTCAGTATAAAAATAGCCTTGTACTTTAAATTTTACCTAAGCTTCAGTTTGATACCAAACTATAAGCAATTTAGATGATGAGGAAGCGCCACCACAGATGGCATTCTTAATTTTTTTGACAGTTAGACATTTTTTTCTCAAACCCAAGTGTGGCTGCCCTTGCAGCCCATTTTTGTACACAATGCGTGTACATATAGTAAATATTGATAGTCAAATGAAGCATTTTATACCAAAAACAAAAAACAATTTGCCACATATGCAGGCCGAAGTTTGCGCCAGACATACAGATTAATAACCAGAAGTCTGCGATCATAAATCAACTAAATAGAACAAACCACATGGAACCGTTTTGTAGTTGAGTTGGGCCCCGATTACAGCTCAATACCAACCCTCTTTAATCCTCAACGCAAAATGTGGCAAAAGAAAAAACCATGCCATGTATCAACTCTTATCATCTCTCTCCTGTACGAACACTCTTCCCAAGTCAAATATTCCCATGGTTTTTTGAACTACTGGGGAAACCTCGTCGGCAGTTGATGGCCTCGATCTGTCTGCTTTGAGACCCTGAACCATCTTCGACAGTTTCAATGCACTAACTACTAAACAAAACCCACTAATTAAATTTTAAAAATTCTCAGGTTTAAGTACTTCCCACAGTAAATTAGTGATTGGGTGAAACCCTCAGCCCAAAGCTCTAAAACTAAAGAACAAAACCCTCTAATTTTTTTGGTCCTCCAAATTTGCAAACTAATTCAAAACCCTGCCAAATAGGGGAAAAAAACTAAAGATCTTCCACTCAACTCAAAAAGAAGAAAATATTTATTAAAACAGGGAATACTTTACAGGAAAACATTTACAGGTTCAATTAGGGTTTCGCCATATTCTAAAATTTCAAATAGGGTATCCAATATTTTTAGCGCTTTCCACAATCTAATCAGGACAACAAGAATCGGCATACCTGCAGCTGAAAATTCCGGAATTTTTCTTGCGCATTAGTGCTGTTGAAGGCCCTGTTGCCGATGGAACCGATCTCGCGTCTTTGAAGCTTCTTCACGCAGTTGTGGCACTCGTCCACGCGTCGCCGCTTTCCAGCCACCACGCGACGGCCAAAACTTGGCCGAGGGCTCGCAGAAATCTTCTTCCCGTCCATTCTGTTTTTCGCCTAAATCTCAACAAACACTGCCTCCGAGCATAACCCCTCGATTCAGCAAGGGTTTTTAATTCATTTTATGGCTCCCCGAGCTGCAATTACAGTAGAAAAATCTGTAACGGTAGGCCCTGCTGAAAGGCCAGGGTAGTATCTGTTTGAAATTTGGGACTGGCCCTCTAATTACATCGGAGAAGCCATTTTTTTTCACAGAAATATTATTAACAATCGCCACTCTTCCCCGATCTAAATTTTGAATGGGATAATCTAAGAATTTGCCTTATATTTCCCAAGCTTTTTTTTATTTATATCGAGGGAAGATGTTCACAGCCGTTTGAGGCCGACGAAAATTCAAACTCAAAATTATTAAGAGGTGGTTTATAATGCCTCGGAGTAAATGCTTTCCAAGTCCCTACGCTGTTTGGGGGTTCAAAATTATTGAGAGGTGGTCTATAGTGCCTCGGAGTAAATGCTTTCCAAGTTCCTACGTTGTTTTTGGGGTGTAAGTTTTGGGAGATGGAGTGTTTTTATTCTCAAATCCTATTAGCATACCCCATATCCCAAATCAGGGGAAGTTTTTTGGCATACCCCAAAACATACCTCAAAGCAGGGAAGTTTTTTGCATACCCCAAAGTAGGGGATGTTTTTTTGCATACCTCAAAACATACCCCAAAGCAGGGGAAGTTTTGGGGTTTTGGGAGAACTAGCATACCTCAAAGCGGGGGAAGTTTTTGGGTGTAAGTTTTGGGGTTTTGGGAGAACTAGCATACCCCAAAGTGGGGGAAGTTTTTAGGGTGTAACTTTTGGGGTTTTGGGAGATGGAATGTTTTTATTCTCAAAGTTTATCTAGTAAACTAGCATACCTCAAAGCAGGGGAAGGGAACACCGAAGATAATACAAGGTAGATATGTTTGAAAAGGAAAGTAGAGTGTTTTTTTGGATAGTGTGTTGCGGCTTATTATCTTTGACTAATCTTTCAAGGTCCAATTATGTTCCACAATGTTTTGAAGTCCAAATGTTTCATGGATATACCTTCTATTTATAGTGTCCTAACTTAACTTAATGAATTTTCTCACTTATGTGCTTCTTTTACCTCTAGTTATTTGTAAATTAGAGGAAGAGACACTACAAGAGAACCATTATGCTATAAGCAACCTGATGTATGTGCAACTTGTACCCTTACAATAAAGCCCCTAATTATGAATTTACATGTTAATTTTTAAGATGTTATCGGTTGTTCCTTCTATTATCATATATGGAATAATGTTCAAAATATAGAAGAAGAGACATTGTTGGTCCCTCCCTATCATAGCATAGAATGATAATTGTGGAAGGAGTTAAGGCTACAAAAAAATCTTTGTGCAAATGACAAAGAATATAGACTTGGGTTAGTCCCTAGATTCCACATTATTCTATTTGGAGAATCAATGTTCATTAGATTATTTATTACCTCGATTACAAATATGTCCATTAGGGAATGCAGTATGAATGTTAGGATATGATTCACTACAAGTAGTATGTATGTATTTATGTTGGGCAATGCATCTATCTATTTGCAAAAAAACTAGGTAGCATGTATATGGCCATGATGTTCAAAAATGTGTGTTGGGAAATCCATAAGAAATATCGTTCTTTGTTTTTATTTGCAATATTTTTATGTCTCATTTGTTCATCAAGTTTTTGTTCGACATAATTTTTCCAAGGTTTATCATTTTGTTTTGTTTATGATGTCAGTTCTATAGTAATGATTGAGTCAATTGCTTTGAAGGTGATGATGTCATTTTTCCATTTATATGTTTTTCTCTTGTTCCAAGATTGTTTTCATGAAGATTGGACAATGAAAAGCATGTCTTTTATTTTTATTATATGTTAAATTGCTTATTTTTATTCAATTTTCTTTATATACTAAGTCACTTAATTATTGTGACACAACTATTATAAAGAGTCAGCCATAGATATTTGATATGACAAGAATTCAACAAGCAATATTTTGATTTAACAAGGCTGCATGGCAACGTATACCTGTCGTTATGCAGTTATAATAAAATAAAAGCTATACATATGCATTCAATACTATATCTGGAACTATGATATTCTTCCCTGAGCCTGCTTAACAACGAGCATGTATTAACCCCGGAACTGTTTACTTTCCCAAATTTTATTAAAATGTTTACTTTCCCTCGGCTAGTGGCTCTATTGTTATAGACTTTATAGCCTTTGCTTTCTCAGTTACTGGTTCAAGTGAAAAACTCGTGGTACATAACCTAACTAAAACATTTAATAACATTAAATAGTGCTTCACATGTCACCACCACATCTGTAATAAGAGATTGAAATGATCAACCAATAGCAATGAAGAAAAATAATTGAAATATTTAAAAAACATAATAAAATGCAAAAGTGTAATGTTCAACTTTGGAAAAGCTGATGAAATTTATAATCAACTATTGATTAATATAAAGTCAAAGCCATATCACTATATACCTAGCGCGGTAAGTATCTTAATTGATATAATTTTATTACTATAATGTTATTAATATATAAAAAAATTCTATAAATATAATTGGACTACTATAATGTTATTAATATATAAAAAATTCTACAAATATAATTTGATTTATATATATATATAGAAGACAAGACAATATCTTAATAACTACGATGTAAAATACACAATAAATCACTTACATTAAATTGATTATGGTAAGAGTCTATAGAGTTGTCATGATTCATTGATTCGTCCTACCACCATGAAATATTTTAATGGATGCCTCATGTTGTGATTGTGTTTCGTGAAATTGAAAGGCAACGTGGTGATGGAAGTGGCGGTTGGGCGTCAATAACATGAACTTCACACCCACTGAACCGTTCAAATTAAAATAATGTTTTATTAGTTGGCACCAATTTCTCACTTTGGAATTGACGTGACGGGTATTGGACCATCACCCATATAGTGTGAAACAAGTGGCCCCACTCCCTAAATTGTATTTAATGAGAACAACCACACAACCTAAAATAAAATGTCATAAGTTAATTTTTATACTGATATCGGTCACGTGAAATATTGTTTAATGTGAATAAATAATATATTTTAAAAAACAATACCTTCGCATTTAATTCCACTGGTCTACAAGACAAATATCAAACGACAAGACCTTCAAATTAATTTACCGTCGTCCCTTTCGCAATAAGAGGTTCATTTTAACCACCAATTGGATTTCAAAGAAATGCGTTTAAATCATTTAAAAAATAAATAAATAAATCAATTTGTAATGTCTAACCTTAGATAAAACACATATATTTTGTATGGTCAACGCAAATAATAAGTGATCAATGCAACATTGATCGCTATATACCATGCCTGGCGGCAGGTATAATAAAAAATGTGCTAAAATGTAAAAATCCATACATTGCAACTCTTCCCAACACTTCAACCTAAGTTATTGAAATTTTTCATTATTTTGTTTTTCTTTAACTTCCTACTGTTTCAAAATGTAAATAACTTCAAAATAAAATAAATTAATTCTCATCAAGAAAATAAATGAGATGCTTCATGCTTCCAGTTTTCAAGACCGGGTAACAATATTCCATCATCGGGAAGCATGTTTCTGTATAATAACATGTTTGTGTATAATAATAAATATGACCTCGTATTTTTAAGGTTAGAGTGAAAAATGCAAATCCATTTTAAAGAAGTTCGTTATGGTTTAAGAGGTTTTAGTTGTGAAGAAGAGACCTAATTTGTTGAGAAGGACCAATATTCATTGAAGGTTATGCCTGCATATTTGATTCAATGTGCCAATCTATAGGTTTAACTTACATTAATTTTAAAATTATACACATGCAATAAACTTTGAAACTGAGAAAATGTCTAGCGACAAAGTAGGGCATCTATCCTATGACATTGTTCATGTGTAATTTGCATGGGATTTGTTGTTCATCTATCATTTGCATGTGAAGTAAGTGTAAAGAGAGGAACAATAGGATGTTGAAGAGTAGTTGGATATGCACTTTTCTCCTATGCTCACCTTTACCTTTGTTTTCTTGTTAACATTGACACTTGGTTAACTGTGGAATTGACATATGAACCAGCGTAGGTAGCTAGATCTACTTATGCCATTTGAGTTGCAGATTGTAATGCTCCTGAAAAATCATATTTCAAATATGGGGGAGTTCCAGTTTTCATCCATGTAGAAGCAGGGGAATCGATCCCATTGGCATAGGCAACAAAAGCATCCGAGCAAGTTGCAAGTAAGAAACTTGTAATGACATTAAGTTGATTGATTATCGTATAGTGTTGGCTCTTCTTGCTAGTTTACCAAGCCCTATTGAATAAGTAATGAGGCCCTATCGACCTTACTGGGGCATATCTTGCAACTAATGATGACCACAGTGAAGCCACAATAAACACAAGGGGCAAGCTGAATGTTGAATCATCACACCTAATAAACTATGCATGCTTCAGTGAGATATGGCTTCTTTGATTTAGGATAAGAGGGGAGTTAAGTCAATGAATTGACCATGAAATTGTTGATTCGATAACTTTACTTCCTAGGGAAATGTTCAAATTCATATTAATGATACACTCTACGATTTTATCACAAGAAACAAGTGGATTGAATTTTGGAGGTTTGATTTGTGTTCCTTAGTATGTCTGGGAAATATTAAATGTGGAAACCTAGCTACAACAAAAATGGCCACTCACTGCAATAATAGAACCAGCAGTAGCGACCACGCCATCGACATTATATATGGACATGGGATTGCCAACCACCATGCCATCAACATGATTTACGGCATGGAATTGTCAACCAACATGGATCACAAGGAGAATGTTTGTCATCCAATTTCACAAAATACAATGAAGATGATGCCAAGGGCTCAAATACTCGAGATTTCATGGCGACTTTTATAGAATAGCTCTGCAATATATTGGGGTATAGAAATCATAGTTGTTTGTGTATTCATAATATCTAGTCTTATTTTTTTCTCATATTCCATATTTATCATGATATTCATCAACCATAATGTTGTGTGTATGAGATTTCTAGTGCCCCATGTATTTTCCTCCTCTTCTATAGTTTTTTGGATTGAGAATGGTATTAATTGTTAGTCAAGATATGTTTGGTAACCCTCAGGCACTCAACAATATTTGATCCTGAGACTTCCTTGAACTTTTTCATGAGAGCATCTATGAATACAAGTAGCTAACACTTGAGGCTAAATCTAGGTGGTTACACTACTTAAAGATAAGAGGTGTGTTTTTTTTGCATGGTATGTGAATAACAATAGAGGATCTCTTGAAAAATGGCATTCACAAAAACATTATTATTTTCCATGTGCACTTCGACACTCCTGCCATGACAATTACTGAAATTAGTTTAAGTAAGCAAGAAGTCATGGAATAGAATGTAAAGTGAGCCATTTTAGAACAAGTGTAGTGTAAATTCACCGATATATGAGGAAATATTTGGCATTCACATGTGTTTCTTCTACCCCACTTCTTTTCGTCAAACACCATGATGTCCATGCAAAATGCCCTAAATTCTTAGATGGAAATAATCCTAGATCTCCAAGCCCAACTTGTGGAATGATTTGTTGGTGTTCTTTCATATTGTAATTGATCTGTTTCTCAAAACTACAATCTTAGCAACCAATAACTACAATGTTAGGGTTTTGTGGCATCTCTGAATCAACACAGAACCTCAAAATAGACTGCAAAAATAGAGGAAATGACAGTTGAAGCCAAGTCTTCACCATTTTCTTCCAAGGAAGCCTGATGTTAAAGTTTAAATTGCACTACCTGTAGAACAACACATCCCCTGCTTCAGCTCAGGAAAACCCAATCGGCTTCATGAAAGCACGAGGACAAACAAATCCCATGCTATGTATAAGATCCCAGCCGAATACACCCCCTACTACAGAGCCACACACTTTCAGATTAACACTTCGTCAATATTTTTTCCATTTTGTTTGGAGCAAGCTATTTTATTCATGACCCTTTTGTGAAAGTTCAAAGTATTTAAATTTTCACAATACAGCTAGTGCAGAAGGACCTAGCTAGCACCACATGGACAACGCGTTGAAGGCCATGGTTGTGGTGATGAAGCAACAGAACTGACCATTGGAAGCCATCGAGCCCATTAATATCTTCAGACATATTTTCTCGCAGCAAGCGTAAGAGTCTCTTCGTAATGTGCTCGTTGATCTCTTGAAGGTATAAACTCAAACAAATCCCATATTCATAAGCTCTATATAAGAACTGTATGCTTTTCTCCATAGCATTTAATGTCTAGCATTTATACTACAGAAAAGTGGAAGATTGGATGAGCAGATTAACCTATTGAAGCAAGTTTCCATAAAGCAAGAGGGCACTCAGCTTCTGGTACATAACATCCACACCCTACCTGCTCTTTTAGTATTTTTCTGTAACAATGGTTTAAATAGAATACAGTGGGTGTAGATACTGTAATTTAGGATGAGCTTTCAGTGTTTCTGTATTTTTGTGTAACAGTGGTTGAAATAGAATACAATTGGTGTCAGCAGGGTAATTTAGGATGGTATTATGCTCCCCATGAAGGTGATGTCTATGAGAAATATTATATTAGTGTTGTAGTTGAAGAAGGCGGTGAAGGCAATGGAAAGGGGGTGCAACAGTGGTGATGCAAATGCGGTGAGTTAATTGATGTCAGGCAGATTTTATTATTGGTAATATCTCTCATTCTCTAAAATATGATTTAAGTAAACAAATTGGTCTGTTGGTAGCCAGGCATGAAACTTGCCCTTTGGATTTGCCATCTCTTCTCGAAATCATCCATCTGTCCAATTATTAAGTGCATCTCCCTATGAAGATATTGCATTGGCGGACATGGGCAAGAGAACTTTTTTATCTCTGAATAATCATTGTTTCTTTTGGTAGAAGAACATGGTTTCAACATACACTCTATTCAGATATGAAGGTTGGAATTTGTAGAAAATCGAGAATGGTAGCCCTAGACTCTGTCACGAGGAAGAGTTGATCCAAGCACCAACGAGATTATGTGTAGGTGGGAGAAAAAATGGTGATATGGAAAAATGTGAATTGAATTCGTGAGTCCCTCTACCAATTCTAGTTTGTCTAGAAAGACTCATAACCCATGAGAAATAAGGTGATCATATATAGGGTTGTTGAATGTCTTCTTTGTGCCTACATGAAAACATCGTAATGGTGGTGACAACAGAGTTTGAACACGCTTTCCACAACTTTACTCAAGATCTCCTCCTCGTCCCTAAATATTCATTGTAGAGTAAAATAAGTAGTGAAACAACAACTTGCGTTTGAGAAGTAACCTCATCTTCAAATATGTATTCCATATTGTTGAGAAAAACATGCAGTTAATAGAAAATAAGGAGATTGTAGAGAGCTCTGGCGAAGGTGTTGGTGTCTGGGTCTCGACCACAATGCTTAATGGATACATCATAGTGGACATGAGGAGTGAACGCAGAAGAAGAGGCTATGGATGAGAAAGAAAAGTCATCGTGATGA
Source organism: Picea mariana (assembly GCA_032191745.1). Lineage (NCBI taxonomy): Eukaryota > Viridiplantae > Streptophyta > Pinopsida > Pinales > Pinaceae > Picea > Picea mariana. The sequence goes on along the minus strand of JASDQU010213651.1, from coordinate 19,870 downwards.
AGGGCGCATGTTAACTGGGGTGCCATTATAATTGGATGGATATATAGAAACAATAATAAGATGATGTGCAGGCGTACAGTTAAATGGCTAAGAATTGGAGTCGGTGAAAGGTAAGGATGATAGAGCTGCCAAGGATTAAACCCAGAGACCCGAGACATCATGTAACGGTTTTGTGTCAAACAAATGGTCGGCCTTAATTGGATAAGGACAGACAACAAAAATTCAAGAAAGAACCTCCCCTTAAAAAACACCTTCGGTGTAATTAAAAAAATACATTTATATCGAAACATCAAAAAAGTTATTTGTGATTTTGGTTAAATTTTTTATCATAAAAGTGATTTTGTAATAAAAATTCACCTAAATATTAGTTTTTGTCTCTATTTAAGAACTATATTCGACTCTGAGGTAGCGTAAAATTAAAACTTGTCCTCATTCTCCCTCGTATCTAATCTTTCGCAGTATAAAAAAAAAGAACCGTAATGAGACATAGGGTAATAACATAAATATATTTTACTTATATTTTAAATTTAGGACTATAAAAGTTTTACTTATATTTTAAATTTATGATATATATTTTGATATGTTCGAGAACAGAGGTATTCCAACAGAGGACGAACACCTTCAGTAACCACTCACATAACTAGATCAAAGATCAACACACCGATGTTTTGACGTGGTAAAACCCCTACGGGGAAACATCCACAGCCCCAGCCAACGCGACCACTTGGAGCAATTTATTAATGCAAAAGAAAAAGATTACAAAGAGATTTTACAAGAGAGTTTCTCACAATCGATCATCAGCAAATGACCATCCATGCTCTTTAAATAGAGGTCATGGACCAATCGGGTGCTAAGCCACAAATCAATGGTTGTTAAGATCGAGGAGAATATGAACCATCGCATCACTCTATGTTGGGAACATATCGTTACCGTCGGATTTCCTGACTACAAACGCATATTAATGCATTCTAAAGAAACACACTTAGGAACACACTTTTACCTAACGACACATTAGACCAAGTAGATCTTAACTAACCCCTAAGTGTCTAAATTTCCTAACATCCCCCCTTAAGAACAACTTGGAATAGGATCGAAGGATTTACAATAGTGACACAATAGGAGAAGGAAGGAGGCATTAGAGCCTATCCCCACTTAATGACAACTTCCTGAACTCCTAACATAGATCGAAGTTTGGAAAACTTTTCTTCTGTAAGAGACTTTGTGAAAATGTCTGCAACTTGATCTTCTATAGGGAAAAAGAGCACTTCAATAACTTGATCATGAATGAGCTTTCTGATGAAGTGCATGTGTA
>JASDQU010213650.1:11021-22155 GCA_032191745.1 Picea mariana | reverse complement strand
GGGATGGAAGGCGGGATAATGGAGGCTGACGAAAGACAAGGGGGAGAGGATGCAGCGGATGAAGGATGCAGCAAGGTGATGGAGGATTGAGCGACAAGAGTGGAGGGAGGAAACGGAATCACCTGAGCCATGCTTCGTGAGCGAAAACATATGCCTGAGATAGATATATATTAGTTTGAAGACTGATTCCCATAATTTATGGGGTGATAACACATACCACCACTTTCCTTCAAACTATTATTAACAAGTTCATAAACATTTTCAGCTGTAGAATTCTCCTTCATTTTATGAACCCCGAGTAGATAGGAATTCCTAATATGGTCATTAACCATATAAATACTCATACAAATCCATGAAGTGTTATCAATAGCTGTAACCTCATCCAAAGACAATGACACAAACCTAACACTTGCAATCTTCTCTTTCATATCATCCTTTTCTACTTGAGCTAGATATTTTTCCCATTCCCAACTACTCATTAAAGACCAATGAGAAGATGGAAAGTTTGGCATTTGAAGAAAAGATAGATATTTCATGTAATCTAGATAATCTGTCATAGGACGTCCTTTAGATAAGATGTGAAATACAGTGCTTAATTGAATTGTCTTGGATAACAAATTTCTTTCCATCGTCTTTTCAAATAGAGATGTGATTCTTCCTCCACCTGCCTCGAGTTTTTGCTTACTTATTAAATATTCATTATATTCATAAACATATTTGACATGTCAACATTCCTCGGAATATTTCCATCTGACAATAGATTTCTTCTCCCCATCTACAATTTTGTTTTCATAAACCTTTCCTACATGCTTCTCAATTGTATCTAACTTCATCTGAAATGCCGTTGGTGTGCCAAGTTTCCAACTACATATATTGCATCTAACTTTTGGTTTCTCTTTCTCATTTTTTGGAGGTAATGGATCAATAAATGGAAATTTTGAGACCCAATCTAGTTGGAAGCCTCTCCCTATGTCCCATTGGCCCTTTTGTCTTTTCTGTGATTTGGTTGTGTTCTTTTCCAATGAAATATTTTCGACATTTGTAATGTCGATTTCTGGTGAAAATGCATTTATCTCACTTTGATCACTAGAGGAACATATTTCCTTATCTATTATTTTGATATTAGATGCATTCTCACAAGAGTTGAAATCTCTTTCAGTGATAGGTTGCTCAAAAGAGCTCGAAGCATGAAGAGAATGTGGATCCTTGGATGGAGGTCTTTGAAAGTATGATGATAGATCATTTTGTCTTGATCTTTTCTTCCCATGATCAGTGTTTGACATCTCAATAAATATTCCTCAATTGAAATTTCAAATTGATCTAGAAGCCAAAAGTGAAACCTACTAGAGAAATACTATAAAATTAGTAAAATGCCTACCAAGTATAGAATATTCAATTTGAAAGAAGCTACTCTAATACTTTCTCCCAAATTTCTCCTCACATTGTGATATGCTTCAAGACCTAGAAATACTGCAAAGATTAATAGATATAATGAAAAGAGGTGCAAATCCATACATTAATATTCGTGATGGTAGTAAGCTCTATAATCCAGATGGTATGTGGAAGCAGGAAATAAAATGTTACAAGTGTAATGAAAAAAAGAATGGTGGAAAACTATAGGTTCCCTTCAAAGACTCAAACAATGACAATAAGAAAGAAGAGAAAACATTAGCATACCACCCCAATATTCAAAACCATTGAGATATTGAGAATTCAATGGGTGGATAAGTGGTTTAGATGGTATAGTTATCTTACATTAGGGTTTGGGGGGTTTTGGTCCTTGGACCACCCAATAACATTTTCAAAATTGGTTAGAAAAGGCATTAGCATGTTGGAGTTTCCTAGGATGATTGTGTCCACTAATTACCATTTCAGTGTGAAGAATAGAAAGAAGCACCATTCAATCCACCTATAAATTTGGTAGGTTAGGTGTATTCAAATGATAAGTTGAAGGAGCTAAGAAAGATGGCTTATCTATTAGATGAAAACTACATTATTCCCAATTTGGAAAAATATTTTGCTGCCAAGTGGATTTCCCGGATGATGCATGAATGTCAACACTCTTCTTCAATTCAGATTGATTGTTTCTACAAGTGGCTGGAAAACCAAAGAAGGAACAAGTACTCCATAGGTAATTGTAAAGTAACAACGAAACTCTGATTAACTGATCAGGTTGGTAACTTAGCTTATCATAAAATAAGATTGGATGTTTTTGTAAACAAATTATTTTTTCATAAAAGTAAAGTATTTGTTCAAATTAGAAGTGGTTATCAATGCATATCTTACCAAGCTCTTTATTATTTTGGGCAGTTTGAAATTTTTTCTTCTTTCTATCTCAGCCTTCTACTCTCATCTCCACGAGATTTCATTTGTTTTAACCACATATGTGATGCTATACAACATTACCCTGGCTTCTAGAATGTCTTCTTTAGAGTTTTGTAGGAGTAAGGAGAGATCTTATGGTATAGTTGTTCTACTTGCTTTGGCACTTTATGGATGGTTGATTGAAGTTCTCTATTGAATGGGGATGACTCCTCTACAATTTCATGCTCTCTTGTGCTAATGATATTATTTGGATGACTTCTATGGCATGTTAAACAAGGTAATACTACATTTTGTATTTTCCATTGGATATTTTATGTCAATGTGTGTTATTCTACACTTGATCTCATGCATGCATAAATACAAAACCCATATTAGTTGGATATCATCTTTTCTTGTGAGCTCCCTTTAATTTTCTAAGTGTAAGGCAACAAGGAAAAAGTTGGATTAGACCTACAATTTGTGGTCTTTCATCATTTGAAAGATTTATCCCATTGATCCTTGTTTGACCCCATATGCCCCATAGTTGCTAGGCACGAGTACCTCCTTGCAACCATTTAAAAAATTTGTATTTCAAACTTTCATCTATTTGTTAGTTTACAGATCTAGAAATTACTAAAAGAATATCATGCCAGATCTGTCCCTTAAGTTTGGCGTTGTTTATTGCAAAATTTAAAGGAAGCTGGACTAAACTTTGTTTTAGAAGTATGCTAAATAAATTATTTTGAAGCATTTTTTTAGTAGGAGACTTGCACCCACTTAGCTTTGTATCTCAAGCTAGAAGTTATCTTTAAAGAATACTCGTCATTTTCAGATTGTGACACATACAAAGAAAGTACACAAAAGTTCCATACAGTGAAGCCATATTAGAAGAAATGTTTTCTGGCTTTGCATTTCAATACAAATGATGAATGCAAACAGTGGAAGTGCATAACCATGAAAAATTAACTGACATTTTTTTCCATTAATAACCAGCTTGAGTTGTGACCATCCTTCTATGTTAGTTTAAGCTTGTCCTGGAATAATTTGGTTTATTTAGTTATTTTGGATTCTACAATGCATAGGACATTGTACATAATTATAACTAATTGGAATAAATAATGCATAGGACACATTGCACACATAGTCCATGTCAGTGCATTGGGATAAGTCACATTGTACATAATTATAACTAATTGGAATTGTAATATAATGAACTCATGTTATTATATATTTGAATGAGACTGGGAGTGATAGGGTTGGTTGGTTCATGTTAGGGTTATCTATTGTAAGTTAGTATTTTATATGGAGGAAGAGGAAATAAGAGTTTGAAACCCTCAAAGGGTATTGTAGAATATATAAAGAGATTGTATAACTTATCTTATGGATGGTAATGGAAATGAATGTGATGTGGTTCCTCCTCTCATATTTTGATGGTCTCTTGTATATGAATGCTTACATGATTTATGGTTGAGTTGTGTCATATTATGCTTTCTATAATCATATACATTTGTATGTGTATGTTTTTCAGTGTCTCAGGAGACCTTACCCTTCATAAGGGTATTGAAAATGACAACACTAATGGACTATTGTTGGCTCATGTGTTGAACCTAGAGTCTATTAATAATAGTGCCAATAGAGTAATACATGCATGTGACTAAGGTGAATAGGAAGAAGATGGACAATAAAGTAGTCAAGTGCATATTTATTGGATATTCATAAGGATTTTAAGGGCTACAAGCTATGGATTCCATTTGAGCATTGACATAGCTATAATTGGGATGTGATATTCAAGAAGGATAAATATCATTAAGATAAACACCAACAATCTATTCTAGAAGAAAAGATACAACATTTGGTGATTCCATATGAGCATAATTTTTAATATGAAGCTAATGATCTTGACGAGCAAAGTAGATATCATAGGTGCTAGATTTAGATATTCCAAAGGCATGAGGTGAATTCTAGCTTCATCTTGGATTCCAACTAAATGAAAATACACATCAACACCAAATGAATATGTATATCGTAGAAATGACCAACGAGAGACTAAGGGGAAAATTCAAGAAGCCTTCATGAGTGAAATCATCCTGGAAAGTATGGCTACGAGTCACACATGATTTTATCTATATTTCTTTATCTTTTATGGGTGATGAGCCAAGAAATTACAAAGAGGCTCTTCAAGGAGATTACTTCTCATTGGAAACAAGCCATGGAGGAAGAAATTAAGGTCTTAGAACATAACCAAACATGGCATTTGCAAGAGTTGCAAGGTAGTTGAATGCAAATAGTTTTTTAAGAAGATATATAAGGAAATTGATTATGTCAAGTTAGGCAGTGCTTGTTTAGTAGTAGAGGGATACTCTTAATTCAGAGGTCTTGATTATGAAGAGGCTTTCTCCCAAGTAGCCAAAATGTCCTCTATGAGATTGTTGTTGGAAATTGTTACTACCTTTGATTTGGAAGTGGATCAAATAAATGTGGTGCTGGCATTTCTTCACAATGAACTCAAAGAAGAAATATTCATGAGATTGGTGTTGGCCATTGTTACTACCTATGATTTTGAGGTGGATCAAATAGATGTGGTTCTAGCAATTCTTCACAATGAACTCAAAGAAGAAATATTCATGAAACGACTTAAAGATTAAAACTCGGGATAGTATTGCACATACTCTAATTAAGGCAAGGTCAACGAATGGCAGGAAAGTCACTTTGATAATAAGGATAAAACATTGTTGAAAGTGATTTCGAAATGAAAACTTGTTAAAATATGTGACAGTCACTTTTTTTAACAACCCTTAAATCATTGAAATATGTGAACGAGATTTCCTTGTTACAAAACAGAGCATTGTTCTAATTTTACCAATATCATTCATAATTCTTTTCTATGAGGAATTTAACACATTGATATGAAGGACTAGGTAAATACCTATCAAGACGTTTGGAAACCATGGTAATTATTCATAGCCAAAGTCTCATGTGGAACCTTTTGAATGGGTTGGGATAACTGTACCAAATTTTAATTTCTTATGCTCTGAACAGGCGGCTCCACCACTAGCATATCTTTCCCTTTTTTTCGTTTCGTCGATGGGAAATAAGCATGAAAATAGATATGAAAGGGAAACCAGGCCCTGAGGAATTAAAGATTTTTGGGATGGTATAAAGAATAACCTTTCACTCTACTCTGTAGTTCTCATGAACGAGCCAGACAAGTAACAAAGCTTTGATTTTAACCTAATTCATATATGGGCACTTGATAGATCCCATACAATTTATACCAGGTGGGAGGGCCAAAATGCTCTTAGAAATCCCCTTGTTCTTTGGAAATCGAGAAAATGCAAGATTATAGCTACCCAATGCCCATACCACAAAATCTAGGTGAATTAAACCATAAACCCCGATTTTACCAAATGATAGGGTGAAGAAGCTATCAGAAATTCCCATACTTCTAGAAATTTGGCTAATGGAAGCTCGTCCCTCCAAATTTCAGGGGTGAAATATGATTTTTTTTCCTCTATCTCTCCTAAAAACACGGGCTAACCCTGTACATGAATTTTCCCCTAAAATCAATTATGGGCTAATGATATAATTTTTAAAAAATCACTCTAATACAAAAAATTTGCCCAATAAAAAATTGGAGGCCCCTAAATTTCGCCCATGAGCGAAATTTCGCCCCTAAAAATCATCTATGACACTGACACCAACCATTTAGGTCATTTGACAAAGTAGAAACAATCTGTCACAATGGAAGACTTTATAGCTGCTTTTGAGTGATTGGCTTTCCGTACAGAGCGCATGTCTAATGCTTTTTTCCGAGAATATTTTATCAGTGGCCTCAAGGATGAGATTCTTACCCATGTCCTCATGGATCGGCCTCAGATTTGAGTGGAAACTATTAAAATAGCTAAGGAAGCACAACAGGTTGTCTCTTATCAATCCCTAAAACCCTCCTTTATTCCTCGCCCTAAAGTAGTCACTCCCACTCCTCCTTCCACTTAACTAAATATCCATAAATTAACCAAGACAGAAGTGGTTGAAGATAAACTCAACGGCCTTTGTTATAACTGTGATGAAAAATATTTTCCTCAACACAAGTGTAAGGAAAAAAAACTTTTTATGGCCATCGTCGAGGATGTTTCAGAAGACGATGTCAAGGCCCCCCCTGTGGGTAAGTCACCGGAACCCACTAACATGACCCCACCCTCCTACCCTCCCAAAGTTGAACTGATCATTTCCATTAATGCTCTTACTTGGTTCTCTGCTCCCCAAACCCTCAAGCTAATTAGTTACATTAAGCATAATAAGGTCATCATCCTTGTTGATAGTGGAAGCACCCATAATTGTATTCCTCGCTGCATTTCCCAAGAAACTAATTGTTATATCCATGTTGTTAATAATTTTCAAATCATGATTACCAATGGTGGGTCCATGAAATGTGGGGGTGTTGTGAAAATGTGTGTCTCCAAATTGGTCAGTACGACATGCAATCTCATGTGTTTTCTATTGACATGGGCGTTTGTGGCATCGTGTTGGGTGTAGAATGACTAAGGACTCTCGGTCCCATTCTCATGGATTTTAAGGAATTAACCATGTAATTCAACCAGGTGGGCCAATAATATAAGTTCCAAGGCATCATCATGGATTCCCCCGAGATCATCAGTTCCCATTGCATGGAAAATATCCTCAAAAAGGTCATTCTGGAATTATTTCACAACTCTATGCCATTCACGCCATTGAGACACCATCTATGCCGTAGGACCTCCAATCCATTCTCTCCAAACATCAAGTTATTTTTTCCAGTCCCCAAGGACTTACTCCTTCCTGTGGTGTTCATGGTCATTCCATTCCCCTTGTCCTGGACAACCTTCTTCCGGATTTTTTTCCCTATCATCATCCCTTTTCCCAGAAAAATGAAATTGAGAAAATTGTTCAAGAATTTCTCACCGCAGGTGTTATCCATCATAGTACAAGACCTTACTCTTCTCCCTTGGTCATGGTCCTTACTAAAGAAGGATATTGATGCATGTTTCCTAACTTCTGCGCCCTCAACAAACTCACCATCAAAGACAAATTTCCCATTCTTGTCATTGATGACCTCTTGGATGAATTAAGTGTTTCTGAGTTCTTTACTAAACTTGATTTTCATTCTGGATACCACTAGATACGTATGAAAGAGGTAGAAATTATTAATACTACATTTCAAACTCATGAGGGCCACTATGAGTTTTTATTCATTCCCTTTGGCTTGTGTAATGCTCCTTCCACTTTCCAAAGCCTCATGAATCATGTATTCCATCCTCTTCTCCATCATTTTGCCTTAGTTTTCTTTAATGATATCCTCATCTGTAGTAAAACTTGGACATCCCATATTTCTCATGTGGATCGAGTTCTACATCTACTCTCTCAGCACTAACTTTTCATCAAAAAATCTAAATGTTCTTTTGGTGCCTCCGAAATCGAGTACTTGGGTCATATTTTTGGCAAGGCAGGTGTCAGGGTGGATCCTAAAAAGATTGAAGCTATGTAGGATTGGCTTCGCCCAAAGACTCTCAAAATATTGCATGGATTTCTGGGTTTAACATGCTATTATCGCAATTTTGTTAATAATTATGGAAATATTGTGACACCTCTCACTTCTCTCCTTAAAAATAATTATTTCACTTGGACTCTCTCAGTTGATCAGGCCTTTCAAACCTTGAAGGCAACCATTTTCACCACTCCAGTCCTGACCCTTCCTGATTTCACAAAGACCTTTTCCCTGGAATGTGATTCTTCCAGGAGAGGAATTGGAATAGTACTTATGCAAGATGGTTGACCTTTGGGTTTTACCAGAAAAAAAATATTAGAGCAGCATTTGGGCCAATCAATCTATGAAAAGGAAATGCTGGCTATTTTGCATGTAGTGGATCTTTGGCGCCCTTATCTATTGGGGAGACACTTCCAAATTAAGACATATCATCAAAGCCTCAAGTATTTTCTGGAACAACACCCTTTCTCCCTAGAGAAGCAAAAATGGGTGACCAAGCTCTTTGGATATGATTATGAAATCATTTACAAGAAAGACAAAGAAAATTTGGTTGTTGATGCACTTTCAAGAAAATATGAAGATGAAGGGTCCCTTTTTTCCCTCTCCTTCATTGCACTAGATTGACTCTAAGATGTTCGCCAAGAATGGCTACAAGATCCCAAAATTCGACATTTGATCCAACAATTGTAGGCCAATTCTCTAGTTTCCCCAGGGTACTCTTGGCACAATGATGAGCTTCACTACAAATGTCATTTGTATTTAAATAAACAGTCACAAATTAAATCCATAGTACATTATGACCTTCAGGATACACCCACAACTAGGCACTTAGGGTTTACCAAAACCTATGACCGGGTCAAATGTTCTTTTTTTGGGGATAGTATGAAACAGGATGTTCACAATTTTGTGGCAGAATGTGATGTTTTCCAACCCAACAAGGGTGAAACAGTCAAAGATCCCTGAACGCTACAACCGCTTCCAATTCGACCTTCTATTTGGAGGGATATCTCTATGGATTTTATTTTGAGATTACCTAAATCGAGAAATAAATTAGTCATCATGGTGGTCGTTAATTGTCTTTACAAGTATGTTCACTTTTGTGCTCTTCAACACCCATTTCCCCCCTTCACTATGGCTTAACTTTTCATGGATCAGGTCTTCAACCTTCATGGCATGCCTCATTCTATTATTTATGATCAAGATCCCACTTTCATGATCAATTTATGGAAAGAACTATTTAGGCTACAGGTCACCCAATTGCATCTCAACACAACTTATCATCCCCAGACTCATGGTCAAACTAAGGTTGTGAACAAGTGTTTGGAGACATATTTGAGGTGTTTTTCATCGGAAAGGAAAAATCAATGGGCTCAATGGTTACCACTAGCTGAATGGTGGTACAACACTTTTTACCATACAACTACCCGCATGACTCCTTTTGAAGAAGTGTATGTACAGAATCCACCTTCAGTTATCTCATACCTTCCAGGTGTCTCGAATTTCCAGGAAGTTGACCAAATGCTTACAGTTCAAGAGGCTATTCTATGTAACCTTAAAGAGAATTTGGTCATGGCCCAGAATCACATGAAGCAATAGGAAAATCAAGGTCACTCTAAACGTCAATTTTCTCAAGGAGAGTAGGTGTTTCTTCAATTGAAACCTTATAAGCAAACTTCCCTCAAGGCTGACCATTGTCAGAAACTGGCACCCAAATTTTATGGTCCTTATACCATTCTCAAGCATGTGGGATAAGTGGCCTATCAGTTAGCGTTTCCTAGTCATTCTAAGCTCCATTCTATTTTTCATGTCTCCTTCTTAATGAAGGTGATTGGAACTAAGTGCCAAACTCAAACTAGCCTTCCCGAGTTGGATGAAGAAGGCTCCATCTAGTTGCAACCACTAGCAGTTTTGGACCAACGTGAACTTCATCTGCATCAACGCACCATCAAGGAAGTGTTAGTCTAGTGGAAAGATACAACTCCAGTAGATGTCACTTGGGAACCAACTACCATTTTGCAACAATTTCCTCATCTCAAGCCTTGAGGACAAGGTTGTTCTTAAGGGGGAGGACATGTTACGGACCTATCCTCCCTAACCCCTCACATAGGTAGAATAATATATTTCCATGTGATAAAGGCCAATATTAATAAATCCTAGCAATAAGTAATAATAAGTCAAATGTAAGAAGACGTAATAGAAGCTTTCGCTTCTAGAAGGATCTTCCTCTAGGTTTTTCTTTTGGATAAACAAATTTAGTATAAATAGGATTAGAGGGTATGATAAGTTTTTTCTTGTCCATTATTGTAATATAGATCTGCTATGTTGGAGGTTACCCCCTCGAAGAAGCAAGTGAACATTGTTATCATTAATCGAGATGCTCTTTCTAGTGTTATTCTGGTATTATTCTAGTATTGTTATGGTTATATCATTGTTGTTATGCCATTTCTAGCTAAAATATTTTTGTTCTGCATACTATTTTATATCTGGAATACTACACTCACTTAGATTTAGACCTTGTAAGAATTCACTCGCAAACACTTTTTAAACCATCTCTGATACCAACTTGATCCAAAAAATCCTTAGATGCTTATTAATCTTAAATACACAATAACATCTACTTGATCTTCAAAAAAAAATGATTGTTTTGACTGCTTGCAAATTAAATGTGAAATACTTATCTATCCAAATACACTTTACTGATAAACAACTTGCAAAATAATTGAGTGTAAATAGAAAAACAATATTAAAATCACATACACAAGTTTGATAACGGAATTCACCCGATTTGGGCTACATCTTTGGGTCCGTTTCCAATAGAGACCTCCTTATTAATACTCAAATGCTTGTGTTTTACAATGACCTTTTTTTGCATTACTCAAAATCTAAAACAGAGTCCATCGTTGAATTCCTTGTGAAAAATCATGAAAAATAAGTATAAATTTCTTAAAATTCCATGTCGAAACCCTGTGGCATGCATTACAGTGCAATGTCCTAGTCTAGGTAGGTCCTTGAGTACGTACTTCGAAACTGTACTCTACATAATTATGAGTGTCTCCTTTCCTCGAGTCGCATTCCATTAAATAGGGTGTGATTCCTTTAACCACCATCCGAAAGTATTAAGTATCTTGTTAGGCGGGTTCTAAACAAACCCCACACCTTTGGCGCATTAGTTAAGTTTGTTAGTATATATGTGGCAGGTCATGGGGTCAAACCTGTTGGATTACTGAGAGGGGGGGTGAATCAGTAATAGCATAATTATAATCCTTTTTCTTCAAATGTTATATCAATGTAGAATTATTATCCAAT
>JASDQU010213649.1:6794-18458 GCA_032191745.1 Picea mariana | reverse complement strand
ATAACTCATGTTGTGTGGTTTCTTTTTTATAAGACTAAGCAAATACTTGTAGGAGAACAAAATAGACAACACAATTCTAAGAATTTAAGAGGAATATTGATTTATTTTTCTGCTAACCAATCTTGACTAGGTGTTGGTTGAGAATCCTAACCCACATAAAATATTTAAGACCTATCCAATCCAAAATGGGCTACAATTAAGCTCCTAAAATTGTTATAAATATGTATAATTTTCTTCCATGTCTTATTTTCAAGGAGAAAATGTACTTCTTCCAATGCCATTTTGATGGAGCACTATTCACAGTCACCTAAAACAAGATTAACAAAGGATATCCCCCTTCAAATGGCATAACATTTTTAAACTTGATGGGAAAAAGGATAGAGCCCTATCAAAACAAAAAGACATAAGGAGATCCTCCTCTAACTCATTTTCTCTTGTGTAACCTAAAGAGTTGTTTTATGCTTCCTAGACAATTATCCTCAATTCGTATTTTCCTTTATTGTGAAAACCAAGCTACTTTTCATGCTTCACATGATAGTAGCAAGTATATGCATGCATGTGCAACTTAGATCTTATACATTGGCCTCATCCACCCCGTTTTTGTAATATTTTTACAGCTTTGTGCATATGCCAATGGTACAAATTCTTTGCACCCAAAATTCAATGCAGTTGATGGTAATATGTGCTTCTCATTAAAACAAACTAAATACAAAATTATTAACAATTATTCAATATCATATATAACAAAACTTGAAGATGTGTTGAGTACACTTCCAAGCCTTTGAAATTCTTATAATGAATAACAAACTCGTATGGTAGTCCCCTAGCAGTTCCTTGATTTTCAAAGGAAAATGTCTAATAGCTAATCATAATTAAGATATGTCCTTCATTAATGAAGGTAAGTATATGCATCCTTGGACAGGATGTTCTCAAGCGCAAAACCATATAGGTACAATAATATTACCAAGGTTAGGATTACAATATTAGGAATCTTGTGCATAATTTTTTTCATACCCAAGATAAATTGTACGCCCCCGAGAATAGAAATTGAGAATGATGATCAATTGCACATAGGGCTTGCAAATCCAACTTGAAATTAATCCACCCACCTTTGCACCTTGTATCCCTCATAACTAGGTCCCACATAGGTTTATGCCCTTCCACTTACAAGGGTTGTCCAATTAGAAGGTAGTTCCTTAGGTAGACAATAATAGGAAAAGTTGGCTAGAATGTGCATGGATCTTAATGATTGGATAAGGAGAAATTTAATGAATATTTAGAGAGTCACATAAGCCAACTTCAATTGTTTATGAATGAAAATCAACCCAGATTACATAAACCATGCCATAAATCAATAATCCATAATTCTATGTCTTGCCTTATTAAAAGAAGGCCAAAAATGTTTTCCATATTAGAATACAACTAATTAAATTATGTTTCAAATTATAATAATGTTGATGTTCTCAATTGCTAATTAGGTGTAGCTTTAGTGGATGAGAGGAAAAGTTGTTTCATCCCTCTCTAATATTCAAATCTCACTTTCTGACATGTGTTCTCTTCATCAGCCAATTGTTGTTGAGATGTTGACCTAGCCCTCGACCTTGAAGAATCCAGATTACCCTCGGTACCATCCTCATAATGAGGGGAAGTGCCCAATGGGTTTCCTAGGAAATGCATTATGTGGAAAATGCTAATGTTCTCAAGCAGATTAATTCAACCAATCTCACTACATCGAATGATTAGATATAATATTGAGATCATTAAGTGACTAATCCAACACTTTAATAAGAAAACAAAGATTAGATTCCAATAAATATGGCAATTTTATATAGTCAGGAAAGAGTTCATGCATCTCCACATGAAAACATTTAATTCTATAATGACAGTGTGCTATAATGAATTAGATGAATCAACACCATCATTGAGTATAATAATCTGAATGCAAAACCCCTTCAATAAAATTATTCTCATAAGGTCCCTAATTTCCAAATTAATGATGACAAGTTAAAGATGCCATGAATATTTAGAAATAATTTCATTTCAAAACAATCTCATAAATGACCTCAATAATATCCAAGATAATACTGGGGTGTTGTTGCTTCTACTGGGGTTTTGTGTAAGTTAGTGGTACAAGTTGTCCATAATTTTTTTGTGTAAAGGCATGTCAAAGAGAAGTCCATTAAATTGCGATTTACATCAATATTTTTTTCACGTGAATATGGGAAAATTTTTAGAGTTTGCCATTTTCATCAATAATTTATTTCATATAATTACAAATATAGGATAATATTCAAAGAGTCCACCACATCACAAAGCAAGAACAAGTGGAGGATATCCTTGACCATGACCTCCATAACCTTGCTACTAGTTGCATTCGCCAGTTGTTGAGGATGCTCATAATTTCCATAACCCCCATAAGGAGCACAACCACCCWRCAAATTTCRTTTAGAAAACATTATTTCTTTAGAAGTTAGACTACTATGCAATCATTGGATGTCTTGAAACTTAAGACATCAAAATCAAAGCAAAATGTGAAAGGAAAATATACACAACATTGGTTGACCACAGCCTAACCATGGTTGAGGTTACATCTAAGGGGTGTGCTGAGGTGGTGGTTGTTGCCAACTTTGAGACCATTGAGCATAGCCTATACCCCATTGAGCTTGTCCACTCAAATAAATAGACACACTTGATTATGCACGAGATAAAGTAGTAGAAGTAGTTGTGTAAGTCTTGGCAACTTTAAACTTATCTAATGCAATGTTATCTTGAGAGAATTACTTAGATTAATAAGAGTTTTTAAGTACCTATTATAGAACTAAATATTCTTAATAGTATGAATATCTCCAAAAATCTCAACAAATTGCAAATATTAAACTAGAACTCTCAAGAAATCCAAAACAAATGAACATTCAATTAAATTTTCAAAAAACCATCTCAAGAAGAAGTCCATGTTACCTAACATTTAAAATATGTTTGATATGTCCTCTTGATCTACAACACTATCCGAATTTGAGTTCAACATTTTTTCTACAACAAAATCTAAGTAATCAATTTGTTTAGAAAAAACCTATCTTTGATTCTAAATGTATAACTACTTGCGCATCTAGCATATTCAATTACTTTCAGAGAGTTTGGCATTACCTTTCTCATATAAGTATTATTAAAAAAACAAAATGGCAACCTACATAAAATAAATATAATCACAACATAATAATATTATTGATTGCTATGCATTAGGTTAGTTTATGGCTTCATCTGAGAATATCCACCAAATTTCATAAAACAAGCCACATGTGGCAATGTTCCTGCCATATACCAAGTTCTGACTGCGATATCCCCACTCAAGTGCTTGCAAAGTACAAAGAGGGTGTCGATCTTGGGTAGCATAGATGTTTGCTAATAGATTGCATGAGAGAACTGTGAATACAGGGCTTTCCAGGAACCCCTGATTACAGGGATTTCCGGGAACCCCTGATCACCCGAGGTCTTTACGTTTATCATTCGTCGCAGTAGCCGGAAGCATGGAAAGTATGCCCATCGATTAAGCCGAGTAGGAGGGACAATCAAAAGTTGTGTGCATGTAGTTACGGGTAAACCTCTACATATCATGCAAAGTTGGTTTCTCCCATCCCGGTTTGAGACGTTGGCATGATCTGAATTTACTTTGCATAGTGCCAACATTTTGTGTTATTTTCTAAAATTGCAAATTGCAATATATTTAGTGTGCTCACGTTAGCTGTCTTTTAGCTAGTGCATTTAAAATAGTAGTTGGTTTTATAAGCATCCCGAATGGTATTTTAAGTTAAAAATAACAAAAGCATCAAGATCAAATGCCATTGTTATCATGATTTGTCTTTATAAAATTGGAAAAAGCTTCTCGCCTTGTTAAAAATAGACAAAAGGCAAAAAATAAAAAATAAAAACACTGAAATTTTTACGCCGAAAGGCGTACACCTATTGACAATGGGCAGATTTAATAGAGGTTTAGTGTTTAATAAGTTTTCTATGGACAGAATTAAATATGGCTGGAATATTCTTAGTAGTCACACAAAATAAATGGTTGTGATTTCAATCATTAACTTCCTAGCTATTATAAAGACATCCATTTATGTGTTTACTTTTTTACATTTACCTAATCATATTTAAAAATTAATTTGATAGCTAATTGATTGCCACGTAAGTGATTAACATAAATTAAAATATTAATACAAGATAAATGAAGCTCAACCGTTTATTTGTTAATCAATAATAAAATTTAATATATTCTTTTAAGGATTTGTTTTATCTTATCAACCTTTCGATGTTCACCAGCAACTATTTAGTTGTTGTGCTAGTAAATTGGAAAAACATAATAGCCGATTGGCATAACCGTCGATCATCTAAATTTAGTAAGAAAAAGCTACATGATGAATGTAGTTGGTGCAGTAGATATATAATTTAGCAACGAGTATTAGAAATAGTTGTAAAAGTAGAAAGGACATGAAATTAAGGTTACTTGAACCAGTATCATCCACAATGAGATTGACTCATATCATCTTCGCTTTGCTTACGATGATATCCTTCCGCGATTAACCAAACCAAGAATGTGCAGGAAACAACCCCAATAAGATTGAGATAAGACAAACTAGTCTCAGACCAACAATACATAATCTAATAAGCAGGCTACCAATAAGAGATTACTTTTTGGTTGGACGGACAAGTTTTTCACTTCTTGGATGGAGAGGCCCATACCATAATGTAATGCAATCGATTGAGTATCTTGTATTATTTAATGAAGGGGAAGGGTTAAATTATTATGCCATGATTATTAGCTCCACTCCAGACCATGTTAAGGTCGTTACAGGCCATGTAGGCCATGTATGACTTGGGGCTTAGCTCGACCCCTGAAACCTCTGACATCATCTAAAATGGCTTTTATGCTTGTTAAAATGCATGTCGATGTGAAAAAAGGTAAAAAAATCTATCATTAGCGGTTCTAAAAGGAGATTAAGCACATGCTCTGGCAATAAAATGCATCATTCCATCCATCCTTGGTGTGTTGTAAGTTGGAAGAAAAAGAACATACTTTAGAAGACTACTTGCATGAGAGCCCGTCTGCGCTTCAGGTTAGTTTATTTACTTTCGTTAAAGAAAAATCTTGTCAGAAATTTCCATGAAAAGGGATTTATCCCCTAAAATAGTTTATGTAAATTATGTTCCCACATAAATGGCATAATGCTGAACTCTTTTTGTAAGGATTGTTTGTGAAGAAAATTGGCAATGTCCCTCGCCTTGCATACAGAGATGGAAGATGGCAAGTGAATCTCTCTTTAGATAATGTTGTATGCCTAAACAAATGGTGATTCAATATAGCCTTTTATCATATACAATATAGTTAATTGAATAATTTTTGCAATTGGAAATCACATAATTTGCTATTGACGTAAACTCTAACATTGTATTCGCCCAGATTGTCTGATGGTTAGGAAGAAGCAACAGCATAATCAATAGTGCGTACATATTTTCAATAGTGCTTATATATGGACGTTTCCATTAAATCAATATGACTTAGTATAATATTGATTATACCAAGGGATATTTTATTAGACCAAATATAAAATATAGGTATAATACGTATTATCATAATATATTATGATATTTTCATGAATATTATACGACTCAATGAAAATAAGCTTGGGTCATGTACCAGTTTCATGCTTTTTTGGAAAATAAAACTTATATCTACAAGAATTATTGGAGAGATGTGTTATTTCAAAGATATCGATTTAAATTGCAGGTTGAAGAACAAATTTCAAAGATATTTACATAGAACCGATGGAAAAAGTTGATTACAAACCCCACCCGCGGAAACAACATGCATTTTGAAATACGGTGTGGTATTGTTAACCACAACTGGTGAAATCAGAGACTTATTGTTCTCCGGAAGCAAATTCCTCCTGTGACACATCAACATTGTATCGTCAGTCTTATAAGTTTCAATAAAGATTGTAGATGGAACCATTTGAAAGAACCAAAAAACTCTTTCTCAAATCTTTAAAGCCTCTCGCCTGAGTTTTTTTCCTACAAAAAAAATCGTCAAACACATCAAAATTTTGCAACCAACGTGGCGGATTCTACACGGAACAAATTCAAGACAAGCCTCTTGTTCACGATGTTTCCGGCAACAGCACATCACACGAATACTCTGTCTGCACATCAAAAAGTGTATACAATAGTATATTGATGGCAAAAGGGACTAATAATAAATCTTTATTTTTTAATTGCAAATATACATTTTCATCCTACCTTCATGAAATAATTGAGAGTATATAGTTAAAAGCAGCTTGCAAACCTCTTAAAAGTAACTCTTTCTCCTTTTAAGGGTAACTATATTTTTATTTTTATATTTTAATCAAAATAAAAATATTATATTAATAAGAAGGTGGTAATAGATTAACAATGGTTACATAAAATCATCTAGAGCTTCAAGAAACAAAATTAGGTTGTTCTCTACTATTATATAAAAGTAGTTCAAATCAAACTATATGAGAAACATTCTTGCTTGTGGCCTATTACAAAATTAGGTTGTTCTCTACTATTATATAAAAGTAGTTCAAATCAAACTATATGAGAAACATTCTTGCTTGTGGCCTATTTGACAAAAACTCCTGAAATTTTAATAACTTTGAAATACATAGGATTCAATGGAAGACACAGTTATAAATTACATTATGTTTTAGGAGTTCTGGACAAGATCAAGGTTTAGGCTCCTCGACTCCCTACTACTCCCCTCCGCCGCCCCCGGCGGGGCTAGACATTATCCCCAATGAAGAGGGGTCACGAACCGCCTCCTATCACAAGGTTGTGGCGCAGGAACCTGTTGGTGGAGGTTTCTGTCGGACGTCCTTCCAGCCACCACCAGACCAGCAATTACAAATTTTCTTTGAAGGAGTTGCTAAAGGCAAAGAAATGGAGATTGACTCAAGACCTGTTCCAGCAAAAAAATAAAACATCCTTGGGAACCTGGTAAATGCATACCTTAGAAACCGCTAGCACAAAAATACGTGATCAACACACCCTGCATCGAAGAACATAAATAATACATGAGGGACTACGCGCTGGGGGGGGAATTCCTAGGTTTATGGCCCTTTGAACGCGAGCTTGTCAAATGGATACAACATTGGTGGAAACCCAAGTGTCACTATGACCTACATCTAGGCTCCAAGGGCTTCTTTACCATCATCTTCCATAACCTAGAAGATCGAAATCACATTTTTGACGGGGGACCCTATTTCTTCAACTCAACTGACCTCTTCCTCCGCTTCTGGACGGAGAAGTTTAGCCCTGAAAAAAGAAGACTTTGCTCATGCGTCGGTATGGATCCGTCTATATTTGTTACCATAGGAGTTATGGCTGGAAGAGATCCTGGCAGGAATAGGAAACACCATTGGGGCATGCGTCAAATCCTCAGAGGTGACTAAGCAGAGAAGGTACACCTCTTATGCTTGCATATGCATCTATATCAACATCTCGAAGCCCCTCCCTGGTTCCATAGCCCTGGAATACCATGATGAAGACTGATCTCAAGCTATTGACTATGAGCACATACCATTTCGATGTCGAAAATGCCACGAGCACGGGAATTTATTCAGAGAATTCCCTCTGAACATTGTCGAAAACAAGGCTGATAGTCTTGAAGCAAACAAACCAAAGGACGGATTCACCCAGGTAGCGAGAAAGAAGTGTCAGGAATCTAGGAAAATTGTGCAGACAACCAACAAAGAACCTCCCTCCACCAACTCCTTCAGCGTCCTTTAGTAACTTCCAGAATATATGGATGAGTCGCAACTTCCTCCTCAAGGAACAGCCACCCACAACAATGTCAAAGACAACCCTTACAATACCCCTTGTCTTGGAGCAGATCCCCTCCTCTTCCTCTTCCCACACCAAAGCTGGTGAAGCCTCAGACCCTAAAGATGGAGACACCAAAATGTTTCTAGAGGAATAAGATCTGGCGGGTGTAGACCTCGAGCAATTTGAACAAGCATATCACAATCAGGAACTATACACCATCCCTCCAAATCATCTTCGCAAGATGCATAAAGTTTACCTAAACTCCTCAGGGGGATCGGCAGCCCGATCCACCACTGGCTTGGGCAACCAGCACATCCAACAGAAGGAACCACACAAGCCTCAGAAGGATGAGAAGAAAAGAGGAAGAAAATCTACCCAGAAGCTCATACAGGAAATCGGTCACTTCATGGTAAACTCAGATCAAATACATCTCATCTCTAACAGCTTTCCCCCTCTCACTTCTCCATCCTCATCATGAATCTCATCTCTTGGAATATACACGGTCTCAACGGTCGTAGTAAGCAATGACTTCTACGAGATCGTATTATAGCAGATCAACCTGAAATTCTTTTACTTCAAGAAACAAAATGTGTTGGGGAAGAAATGAACCAAATACTCTCCAGATGTTGGAAACAGGGGAAAATAATGAATGTTGATTCCAAAGGTGTGGTTGGTGGCTTATCCATCCTTTGGAACCCCAAAATTGTGCTTCTTGATAACTTCTTGACCATCAGATGGATAATCTCAGTGGAATACCGACTCATTGGCTCCAATAAGCCAGCCTTCCTTACAAATGTTTACGAACCAGCCACCCCGGGGGACAACCTCAACTTCATTCAAAATATGGATCGACTGGCTAACCTCATCAGCGATCTTCGGTGGATATTGGGGAGGGGATTTCAACATGGTATGCCACCTAGAAGAAAAGAGGGGTGACACTCGCAAACTTGAGGTGAAAAGTGGGCACTTTCAAGCTCTGATAGACATGCTTGGTCTCATAGATATGGAAACCTAGAATGGCCTTTTCACCTGGTCAAACCGGCGTTCGGGCTCTCTATAGGTTGCATGCCATGTGGATCACTTTCTCATTTCAGAAAACCTCTTAATGGAAGGCCTAGCGATGAGCTCTAGCATCTTGGACACCTCGGGTTCCGACCACTGGCCTATACAACTCTCACTGGATATATTTGGCTCTCCTGGACAGAAGCCCTTCAAATTTGAGCATTTCTATCTCAACCACCCGGATTTCCAATCTCTTGCTCTGAAATGGTGGAGGGAAGTCGCCATCTCTCATGGTTCCAAAATGCTATGTTTTCAACAATGACTGAAAAATGTTAAGCAAATCCTAAAGCTTTGGAACAAACAACACTTCGGAAATATTTTTGAAGCCTAAAGAAACCTGAACGACCAAATGAAGCTCATCCATATCTAGATAAGGAATCACGGCTTCACGGAGGACCTCAAAGCATAGGAAAATCTACTCAAACAACAGTTGGAGGAACGACATTCTCAAGAGGAAGTCATGTGGAGGCAAAAATCTTGAATACAATGGATTCAAGAATGGGAACGGAACACCAAATTCTTCCACCGTGCAACGATCCAACACAGACACGACAACGGCATTACGCACCTGGTCACGGAGCAAGGGAAAACTCTCCACAAACATGAAGATCTCGAGTAGGAGCTAGTCTCTTATTACCAAGATATGTTGTCAGAAGCTCTTATTGACAGATCCCCCAACATAGAAAATATTACCCAGCAAATCCTCAATCTCATAACTCGAGAACAAAATAAAGCTTTGTTGAGGTCAATCATGATTGAAGAAGTATACCTAGCCCTACAAGACACCCCCGTAGGCAAAGCTCTAGGTCCAGATGGATTCACAATGGACTTCTTTCACTTCTGTTGGCCCATGATTTGGGAGGAAGTATGGGACATCATCAAAGACTCTCACATATCTGGGCAGGTTCTCCCTACTCTTAATGCCATTTTCCTGACCCTCACCCCCAAATAAGATCAAGTCACTCATCCTAAATAGCTCAGACCAATTGCTCTTTGCAATGTAATCTACAAGCTACTAACAAAAGTAATCGCCTGACGTCTCAAACCGCTCATGCCCCTCATCATTTCCCCCGAGCAATCAGGGTACGTTGAAGGCAGGCAAATTCTAGACACCGTCATCCTGGCCCATGAAGTCATACACTCTCTCCATACCGTCATCCTGGCACAGGTACTCCAGGTATGTTATTAAAGTTAGATCTTTCCAAAGCTTTTGATAAACTCAATTGGGCTTACATGAAATCATTTCTTCTTTCTTTTTGCTTTACTTTGGATTGGGTGGATTGGATTCTAAACCTCACTTATGTTGCTTTCTTCTCCATTTTGATCAATAGCATTCCCTCCCACCCTTTCTCTCCCTCTCAAGGAATATAGCAAGGGGACCCCTTTTCCCCCTTCCTCTTCATTATCGTGGTAGAAGGGCTCAACCGCTTCATCAAAGTCTCCCTTGTAGACAAGTCTCTAGTTGGACTCTCCCTTCATGGCATGGATCCCCCCATCTCCCACAACCATTTTGTTGATGACACCATAATGCTGAGCTCCCCCACTGTCTGTGAAGCCCTGAGCATTCTTAATATCCTACAAACTTTTTGCACAGCCTCAGGAATGGAAATTAATAAAGAAAAAACCTAGCTCTTCTTTTTTAACACCCCTTTACATGTTCAACTTCACATCACCAACATCCTGGGCTTCATGAGTAGCTCCCTTCCATCCAAATACCGTGGCATTCCTCTCATCAATAAAGCCCTTCGAAACTGCTCCCGGGAGGGGCTCCTCTCTTCCATGGGAAAAAGACTCTCCTCCTAGACCTTTCACACATTCAACCTTCCTAGTCACCTCATCCTCCTCAAATCAGTCCTTCAAACCTTGCCTATTTATTCCTTCTTTACACTGGTTGCCCCAAGTTGTATTCTTACTTCCATCAAAACCCTTCAAAGAAACTTTCTTTGGAAAGGGGAAAAGATGGAACGAAAAATAGCTTTGATCAGCTAGGAAAAGATATGCAAGCCAAAATTAAAAGGCAGTCTTGGTTTAAGGGACCCGGCCACTCTCAACAAAGTCCTCAATGCGAATATTTGGTGGAGATGGTTGAAGTGACCTAAGGACCTCTAGGCCAAACTCGGGAGGAAGAAGTATGTTCCACATATTCTGAAAATCAACTCATCATATGGAATGAAAACATATAGGGATCCTTGATCTAGAACGCTACAAGACAAGGCCACTCCCTGATTAAAGTTCATGCTTTCTGGGAAATACGGAACAGGAGGACAACTGCCTTTTGGAATGACTCATGGAAACAATGGCCCTCTCTAATGCATCACTCTATTGCAAAGAATCTCCTTACCCCCACTGCTCAGGCTGGTCTAATCACAGTCACAGACTATTGGCAAGAGGACCCCCAGGCACAACTTGGCATCATTGGAAGTCCACTCCCGTAGAACTTCATGCTCCTGCACTCGTGGATATTCAACCTTGGCACGAGCTAACTTCTTCCAGGAAAATTCCAATTTCTCAAGGAGACGACATCTTAAGATGGGGGCACTCCCCACGAGGCACCTTCACCGTCAAAGAAGCCTACAATATAAAGATCGCCTCACACTTGCTCCCCCAGGAACCAGTTTGGACGAAAATATGGTTGATCAAGCACTAGAAAAAAATAAGCACTTTCCTCTGGCTCGTTGCACACAAGGGAATCCTTACTTGGGACAACCTCACCAAAAGAGGTTTCATGAGGCCTCCCCCATAGAGACAAAGGCCCGGAGACGTAGG
>JASDQU010213647.1:8310-18459 GCA_032191745.1 Picea mariana | reverse complement strand
CCTGCATGTATGAATCTCTCAACCACAAGTTTATGCACGTAACGACAGATCTCTGTGGCTTAAAGACGCCAGAATACATCTCTACCTTGAAAAAAAAATTAACCCACACTTTCTGTCGAGGAAAGTGCTCTGATGCAACTTGTAATATACCTGATATAAAAAGTATGCAGAACAAAAATAAAATGCTAGAAATGGAAGAATAACAACAATATAACCAAAACAATCACCACAATAGCATTGAAATGATATAAGAATAACAACAGAAATAACACTTTGATTCTGAAAGCAATGTTCACGGGCCTCTTTGAGGGGGCAACCTCCAGTCGAGCAGAGCTCTTTTACAATAATATCCAAGCTAGGGTTCTCATACCCTCGACTCCTATTTATACTAAATATGTCTATCAAAAGAAGCATCTAGAGGAAGATCCTTCTAGAAGCAATAACTTCTATTAGGTCTTCTTACATCTGACTTATTCTATTTTATTGCAAGGCCTTATTAATATTGACCTTTATTACATCTGAATATATTTTTCTACCTATGTGCGGGTTAGGACCTTAACAGATCTATAAGCATTGTGATCTGTTAAAGGTAAGAATAGTTAAAGAAGTCTTAGATCTGAAAGATTTGTGCTATGTAAAAGTAAGATAGGTTGAAATTTTTGTTTCTAGAGTATGGATCTAGGTATATCTAATAGGTTTTATCCTAGTTTGAAAGCTAGGGTGTTAATAGACGAAAGAAGGTTTGATATGAATAGATCTGATAAGAATAATGAAAGATATGTTATACCTATGCATAGAAAGAATGTTTGGACTAACAAATGGATGCAAGATCCTAGAAAGAATTTGTTGCAGGTTAACTTCTATGATCCTAGTGCACAGTATAAAGGGATCTAGGGATCATTTAAAAGAAAGAGAGGATTGACCCTCTATTACAGTTGCAAAAAACCAGGACATCTTGCTAAGGAATGCCCCGAAAGAAGACCTAGTTGTCTTTGTTGTAAGTCTATGGACCATGAAGTGTTGGATTTCCCTAGAATGATCGCTAAGCTTGAAGGAATGAATCTGAACCAAGAAAACGCTAAGGTGGATCCAGAAAAGGTAGAACCCCAACAAGAATCAGAGAAAGTATTGATACAAATGAAGGAGACCCTGAATGACCACCGACATGTCAGATTATCAGATATTTTCAAAGAAAAAAAATGCATTGAAGCAAGAGTAGGGGACTTCGACATTGATTGTGTTCTTGATGAAGATACACAAGTGAATATTATGCCAGAAAGAACTTGGGAAGCTATAGGGAATCCTGCTATGATCCCTTCATTAGAAGGAATCGGACTATTCAGAGGGAAGCTGGTAAGTTTATGTGGTAAGCTTGCTCAGATATCTACGACTGTCAATGGAACTTCGACAAAGGAAGATTTTGAGATTATAAAATCTATTGAAAAAAACACCTCGTTTACCATGTTACTAGGGAAACCTTGGATTGAAAGAGATCAAGCCAGGCAGAAAGAAGAATAAGAAGCCTTGGAACAGAAAAAACAAGAGTTAAAATATTTCATGACCATAAGAATTGCTCAATTGATTAAAGAACAGGAAAACGAATCAAAGCTATTTGACCCTAGGGACTCCGATGTCGAAGCTGCAAGACCACTAAAATACCCTGAGAAGGCTAAAGTAGTTACTCTAGAGGCAGAAGAGATGTTAACCTTGAAAGATTCTCAACAGCACATCGTAACTATATCTAAAGAAGATAAGAATCAGAATGAAAAGAAGAAAACTGAGATGAAGCTCATCGGAAAGAAGGCTAGGAAGCTAAGTAGGAAGAGGGATAAGATTGAAAAATTATAGAAGGTTTCAGAGGGAGCCTCGCAGAAGGAAAATTTGCAGAATTTGAGCTTCGCCGAGATATCAGAACAACGACATAGGTCACTTCGTTGTGGCGAAGAAATATAGCCGTTGGAGATGATATATCTGTTCGACTGATGTTTCGAATGGTTGGAAAAACATTTATGGCTCGCCACCTGACCATTGGACCATACCATAATGGACAAAACAAGAGTTAATGAAGCCTCATACCCGTTGCAGGCAATCTGTTGCTGAGTTTCCTATTTAGCCTGTCGTGCCATGCATGAAGATCACTTTTTCCAAATCGAGAATTTGAACTCGCAACCTTGGTTAATATTGTCCAGTGATCATTACATCCTTAATTTCCATCTTATTTCCATGTCTAGATTACTTCATGAACCCGATATTATTAACCCCAAGCGTGTATGTCCAAGGAGCTTAGCGCACTTGAAGAATCTATGAAGGAAGTACTCATTGATCTCACGATCGAGAAAGTCATGTCGGAAAGAAGGATGTCTGCAGGTGTGCAATCATCATCGACAAGAGGAGTCCAAGATTCTCCATCGATATCTCGTGGAGTAGGAACTTCCAAAATCATGACAGAGACGAGAACAAAGCATAGAGATGATCTCGCGAATGCTAAGTTGATTCCAAGAATCTTACCTGTGTATATACCTCCTTTGAGTGGCATAGTGAACAAAGATAGCGTGCCTAGAGATTTTGACTATGCCTTCATCACTTCATACCTCCTGAAAGGGATACGCATAGTTCACACAGACCAGGATAAGATAGAAGCACTGAAGTTTAGTTGCTTCAACCTTGGAGATCGTAAATCCTACAATATGCTCGCCTTGCATAAGTATCTGACCAAGATGAAAGGAAAGAATTCAAATATTATCCCTTAGCCTTGGACCCATAACCTCATGTAGTCTACCCCACTTAATTTTATGAAGATCCCGCACTTCGGACGACATCACGAAGTGAATGCATGTGTTAATTTGTTTTTATCTTGTTACCATGGAGGATATTAATTGTTGAACCAACGTATCATAGTGGATCCGACCCTGATCCATCGAATCACTAGGTTGAGCATGCAAGGCCCTGACCCACATGATTTTTACCCTGGAAAGACCATAGACCAAGCCTTAGCATAGAATATAAAAAAGACTTATGGCGATGTCGAGAAGTGCATGTGTGGCTACAAGGTAGCCTCTATTCAAAACGGTGCAGTATGCCTCACCTGTTAGCTGATCATAGGAATGTTAGTTCGCAAGAACCGACCAACCCAAGTCACTGGATTCGTAGTAGACCTCGCAGGAAAGTGAATGGAGAGCCTACAGATGAATCGGGCACAGTACTTGGTAAACCAACTAGAGATCGACTGCAGAGAATCCCAGGACCAAGGATATGAGTTCCATTTCAGTTGGCTCTTGATCCTGGTTGCTTTCATTGCATGGAAGATGCCAGAAGGTACGACCTTCCCATACATCGAGCCATTTGAACCATTGGACACGAAGTTCATTACCATGTGGTACTCGAATGATATGAATAAACAATGGCATTCAAATGTTGTGTTTCATTCATATTATAATCAGTTGAAAGTAGTTATCCAGTCTCCACCGCGCATCACTCCGAACACCATCTACAGGTTTCATCCCCTGATGAAGTTTAGGGAAGACATACACTTTCTCTACATCACAGTGCACACTAATGAGCACAAGAAGAAGTTACATTCATATTATAGATTAACAGAAGAAGATATAGAGGAGATCACAAAGGAATGGTTGGCAGAACTCCTTGTTCCAACTGACCCTGCAGACATATCTGATGTAGATAATCCAGAAATTGTGCAGGATCTACTAGAATCCTAGCATGTGACAGAAGATCAGTGAAGTGCAAGAATTAAGTAGTGCCTCGATGAAGACTGCTTCCATCACACCAAAGCAAGAGGGTGATGGTGAAGAGTTAGAAGAAGTTGAACAGAAGCACAAAGACAAAGCGGAGCTTTTGAAGAAGAGGAAGGGTTCACCTCAAAAACCTTCTTCACAAAAGAAGTCAAAAGCTCCCGTGACTAAGATGCAGACCACACTGACCCCGAACGACTTCAATTTCATCGTTGTAGCCTTGAACGATGTTGCGTTGGAGATAGTAGAGACACAAGAGGCAAAGCAGGAGTAGATGTATAATCGTATTGAGATTGAACTCCAAGGGGTTCAGCAGGCACTACAGCCTAGCCACACAATCTCCACTGCACCTCTGATAGTAGGAACACCAGAACTAGGGGATGAGCCAACTCAACTCTATCGGTTTGCTGATACAGTTGAAGCTCGCCTTCGATGGGCTCAAGAAGAAACAACGCAAACCACTCAATATTTAACACAGGTACATGGAGCTCTTATGGAGTAGTGAAGCATGTCAAAACAAGAAAAGATTTCTCTCCAAGAAAAATGGGAAGCAGAGAAAGAAGAGATACAACAAATCAAGGAACAGTTTCTCGCATAGAAACTTGAGATAAAGGAACTGGTCAACAAAGTACTTCGCTCTGTGACTGTTGTCGAAGTACAGATAGAACAACGGGTTCCACAACAGGTGGAATAACTGGAAGGATTAATTCAGAAGCTCCAGCAATGCATTGCAGATCTAGAGCTTCACACAGTACCTGAGACCCCGCAGGAGATCAGAGACCAAAGAGAAATAACTACCTGCAGTGCAGTCGACAGACTGGAAGCTCTTGTCTTGGAATGCAAGCAACTGAGTAGTCGCAGTGCCCAGAAATATGAGAACCTCACTGATAAAACAGAGTTATATAAATTGGAGTCACAGCTCCAAGAGGTGAAGTATGAAGCTGAAAAGCTACAGACGCAGTTGAAGGCCCTGTCACTCGTAGAAATAATGAAGAGATATCATGAAAAGTGCACAACCCAGTAGCAGATCCATATGATCTAGAGAAAAGTGATGGAAGTGACTCAATGAATTCAATTGGTGCAAGATAAGGCATGTCAGATGTTCACAGAGGTTGAAAGTCGAGGAGCAGAGCTAAAATAGGTTGTGAGTGTAGCAGAACATCACCTAGAGGGACCCGTCAATGATGCACTCATCCAATGGTTTTTCAAGTAAGAGGTCGTAGCATAAAAGCAGGTCGAAGAAGCTCGATCCAAGCTCGAGGAATTGAGGTAGAATTGATCAAACCAGAGTGACTCAGGATGAGTCACAGGTGAGTGTTGGGGGCCTTTTGGCCCTTGACCAAGTTTTGGGAGATACTTGGTCATGTTTGACCATTTTTGGGACTTCGATAGCCTGTCGAAGATGGAGCGCTAAACGAAGTGGAAATTGTAGAATCTCGACCCAATTTTGGGTCCTTTTTGGGTTTTTGGGATAATGTAACAGGAATGGGATGTTGGCCCATGGGCTTTGCCCATGTTTAGGCCTATTTTGTATGTATAAATAGGTAAGCTAGGCTATGTAAGTAAGAGAGTACATCTATGTGATGGTAAATATTTCTATGTCAAAGTGATCTATGTGATTGAGTAGGCTTGGTGCATACTGTTGAACTTGCAGTGTTAATTCCAAGTGTGTGTAAGAGACTATGTGCTCAGACACTCGGGGAAGGAGGATCTAGAGAAGTGCGCAGATCTCCTTTCTTATGCAGAGTAGGGTTTTGCTGGATTTGTGCTTGTAACCTATTTGACTGAAGACAATAAAGATTAAGAGTTGGTGGTTGTAGCCCCAGCGTGGGGGTGAACCACGTAAATTCTATGAGTTATGCTTTGTGCTTCGACTTGATGTGTTTATTCCTTCTTTTTATAAGTGACTGGACATGTTTAGATAGATATACTTATGCTTTGTTCTTCTTAGAGGTGTGTGAATGTTAGATCTGACATGTATGAAGATGCTTAGTGTTGATCTACTAGATTGGATTTGTTTTACCGTTGCTAAGTGATAAAATACCTTAGATCTAAGTGAATGTTGTGATGCTCTGTGTATTTGCAAAGTATAATAAGGGTTGAATATTGATGAACGATCTATGCTAAGTATTTTGTAAGCGATATAATCACAAATTTGTGTCCCAGCTAAGGTTGCAGACACTTGAGTCCTGCAACCACTCTTGCCTCTACCTCGGGTGAGACTTCATCTGCTTCGCAGATGTTGTCGAAAGGGTCGGTAGTTAGGGCTTTGTTGGTGCGCTCTTGAGCATTGAACCCTGGGTTTACCCCTGTGCCAACAAGCTTCATGTCTCCTCCGCCTCCTTCAGCTTCTATTCTTAGTTCTGTTTCTATGCTCTTCTCTTTCTCCTCCTACGCAAGACTGCTCTTTGTTCAGCTTCTCTTCTTCCTTCTATGCTCTTTCCTTTCTATGGATGTTATACATTATGCCTCTTATCTCACTTAAGATCATACACTTGGTCTTCTTATACCCACATCCATAGCATTCGAAAGTGCACCCTCTCTTATCTACTTTGCATCTTTTTGTCACGCCAAGACCTCTGGTTGATCATTTTTTTGGCTCTGCATATTCTCTTGGGATTGTACTGAGTTTTTTCTTCATCATTGGTCATTATCCTGAGATTGTTCATCATCATTGGTAATTATCTTGAGATTCTTTGGCTTCTCTGGTAGTCATAGTCTTCAACACTTTTCCATCTGTCAATTATCTCTATGATGAGTCTTCATTCCACTAGAAGTTACCTCGATACGCTTAATCTCCTCTGGCGATCACCTTGAAGCTCTTCGAATTCTCTAGAAGATACAATCATTCCATTCTGGCAGTTATAGAGAGAACCTCCACGTGCTCATCCCTTTGGCACCTTTTCCCTTCTTGAGAAAACTTCACAGTGGGCGCTATATTTTCTGGCTAATCCCCTTCCTCTCCACGTGACCATTGGTTGTGACCACAAGCCTGACCAAAAGGTGCTTCATGACTCGCAACTTTGGGTATTTGGCTATGGGCCAACAAGATACTCCCGATTCTTGATTTCCAAATCAGTGAATCCTCTAGGCACTAGCTCCTCCCGCTAAGCCCATTCGACTGTGACATTGGGATATGACCTGGGCCCAACTACTAAGCACTTCAGGGCTTCGCATCTCTGAAGGTTAGCTACCCCCCTTCTCCCAAACTCCAAACCCTCGAACTCTGCTTGTGTCAGCTCGACGGTCTATATCTCTCCTTCCAGCCAACAGTTGAGATCTAATCGTGAACTCAGACTTCGCAAATTCTTGCTTCTCCTATCTCTGATTTCTCGATCCGTGAGTCAGTGAAATGTTGATCTCTCGCCACGTGTCCTCTCTTGATGGACGGTCAATATTTACCTCGTGATATTGGAATAATTTCTAAGTGTCAAAGGCCTCGAACTTTGATCCTTCTACGATTCCTGATGACTTTGGGTCTCATCTACATTTTTGAAAACACTATCTCTCCTGAGCTTTGGCAATGAAGTTAACCTTGGCCCTAGTGCACACTTGTGCTCTGCATGCAACTCTGCACTATTCCTCCTGAGCTTCAAGACTTGGAATAAGTCTAACTCTTGTGCACTCTTTGCACTATCTCTTCTGATCTTCTCGAACTTGTTTAGTCTTCAAGGGACTCAGCCCTTTTGCATATTCCCAAAAGACTTCTGGTGCCCACCAAGCACATTCTGCACTAGACATCCTGATCTTAGGAACTTGAAACAAGTTCTCGTTGCTTCCAATATGCAATTGTCATTGTTTTTATTTCCATTAAGGACAAGCACACTCTTCCTGTAAACATGCCAACAACCCCTACTATTCATTGAGGTTTGACACATGAAAATACCCTAACCCTAACCCTATATTATTATCAGGCTATGTTAAATATTGGGCTACTAGGAAGAGAAGGGGGTTCCATTCTTTTATTGTAATTTTTATATAGTTGAGTATAGAATCTAGGATTGGGATAGGAGAGCATAAGAAAGAAGGTAGAATATTTTGTAGCAAACATTTATGCCACAGGGTCAAAGGAAAATTCATAGTGAGTGTCCCTTTCTTTGTACTTGTATTTCATAATTTAAGAAAAGAGAGTAGAGCATAGGCCTCACCTTCTAGCTAGGTTTTTCTCCCATATCAAGTTTCCCAGGTAATATATTATTTTATCTTGTATCGATGGTGTGTTCATTTACCTTTTCTTTCATTTCTGAATTCCATTTATCTCCATAAAGTTGAGCACTAAACTAGTTATGATAAACATGAGATATCAAGAAATAAATTACTTAATAAAATATTTCAGAATATTGCAAGATATACTCTGATGAACTATTCTAGTGGAATATCCATGACAAATTACAAATCATATTGGTATTAGATACGTTTTCTTTGTGGTTTTTTATAGGAAGTTTCAAGATCCAAGAATTGACTTAAGAAGGATGTCGTAGAAGCCTACCCATAGTGGATGATTCCAATCATAACAACATGTGGGATGGATGAGAGGAGGAATATATAAGGCTAGAAGAAAAGGTCATTGATATCTCTCCCAACATGACCCTCCTAATGGTGGCTCTAGGAAACAAGTTTATAACTTTTGGGGAGGTTGGTGGCTCTATCTCATAATCTCGATAAGATGAAAAATCGAGAGATAGTGAAGATTGAGGAAAGGATTCAAATAAAAATCCTGAGAAAGATCAACCAATTTCAAGTTCCATCAATCCTTCACAACCTCTATTTAAAATGGAAGCAAAATTTGACATAAAACCCTACTATGGTGATATTAATTTTTTTATGTTGAATCATTGGTTGCAAAATTTATAATTGTATTTCAATGTCCATAATATATATGAAGAGAAAAATATTCCATTTGCTTGAATGAAACTAGAGAGACATTCACTAACCTGGTGGGAAATCCACATGGATAAACTTAGGCTGTAGGTTGATTAACTAGTAACTAAGTGGGAGATGTTTAAAAACCTCATCAAGTCCCATATCTACCCTATTAGGTATGTATAGGACCTGTGGATATGTCCATGTCACTTCAAGTAGAGTCAAGAGTAGATTGTACAAGAGTACACATTGATTAAGATCAAATTTCCATAAGTGAAAATTTTATCGATGAAGTGGAGGTAGATGTAGTACCCATTAATGTGTTTGGTGTATTGTTTGCAAGACCCTACATGTATATGAAGGATGAAATATTCATGAGGAATGGAAACTACTACTTATTGATCAAGGATGGAAAGTGTCACATCATCAATGCACAAAAGGAAAAATAAAATGTGTCTCTAGTAAGTGATAACCACGACAAAACGTTGATCAGTTCTAGTAGAAAAATTGTATTCCTTTTCTTAAGAGAGAATCATCCAAGGAAGGAATTGGTAAGAGTCAAGGCATCCCTGAAGGGATGTACCAAATACTAGAAACATCATTTGAAGGATTTGTTTTTGGCACACAAAGGAGTGTTCTAGGAGCCTAAAGGGTTACGACCTAAGAGGTAACTAGAGAATGAGATACACTTGTTTCCTAACTCCCCATTATAAAATATTGGGTTGTATAAATAGTCTATCTTGGAAGCAAACAAAGTGAAGAAACAATCACAACAACTACTGGAGAAGGGAGTAATTTGACAAGGAACCTCACCTTGTGGGTCACATATCATCATATTACCCAAGAAGGATGGGACTTGGTGAATGAGTATTAACTACATAGATTTGAACAAGAGAAGACTCAAGAATTGGTACCCTCTTCCTACAATCAATGATTTGCTAGATAAGTTGCAGCATGCTAAGTACTTCACCAATTTGGATGTCAAATCATGATACCTCCAAGTACAATTTAAACAAGAAGACACCTAGAATACCACCTCTAAGACAAGGCAAGGTATATATGAATGGTTGGTAATGCCTTTTGGTTTATGTAATGCATCAACTACATTTATGTGTTTTATGAATGGTGTATTGTGTCCCTACGTAGATTCAATTGTAAGAGTTTATTTATATGAAATATTAGTTTATAAATCTACCTAGTAAGAGCATATCTTACATCTCATGTAGGTGTTAGAGACTCTAAAAAAACATCAAATACTGGATAAACTTAATAAATGTGAGTTGTATCATTAGCCATTGGTGTATTTGGGGTACATGATTGGTGGAGGGGAACTTAAGATACATCATATGAATATGGAGGCCATCCTCAAGTGGTCACTTCCTACTCATGTCTCTGAATTTAGGAGCTTTGTTGGGGAAGAAAAATACCTACAAAAGTTTATATCATCCTTTTTAGTGGTAGATGCACCACTCCATACACAATAGCCAATGGTATGAGTTTTTAGTAGGGAAAGAATTAGTATAAATATTTCAAAGAG
>JASDQU010213643.1:8060-18459 GCA_032191745.1 Picea mariana | reverse complement strand
CAAGACTGGGCCCCAACTGGGCATTTTTGAAAAATATGACTTGATCAAGAAGAGGAACCAGTCGCTCACCAGCAGCGCTTATGCACAATTCCAGAAGCAGTCCTCCACAGCCTAGCACAGGTTACTCTCAGCATTCGATACAGAAAAGGGTAGGATTCATATGGCGTACCTCCATGCACTAGTGTTGGATCCCAAGGTTATATCTGATTACAAGAGGACCACGTTTGAATTCCAAGCCAAAGATGTGCATCCGGTAGATCAAATGGATATGCATAAGCAAATTGGGGAAATGATTTCCCACACCTTAGCCCGCGTTGCAACTTCTGCGGCAAAGTATCGGACAACATTGAGCAACGCCCAGACCCAACTGAAGCTAGAGAAGATGTCTTCCTTTGCGAAAGACAACAAGATAAAGACTCTCGAGGAGCTGGTCCTCAAGATCGGCTACGACCCGACAAATGTCAAAGCTGCCAAAGAAACGATTAAAAAGAAGAATGATGACATCGTTGCATTGAGAAAGCAGCTAAATCTCCCTCCAACAGAGGATCCATAGATGAAAGAAATAGCTGAAAGAGAAGGCGAAAAGGATGAGATGCTGAGATTACTCATGGAGCAGAGTGCGCAGTTAAGGGAGATGGAGGCCGAGATGAAAAAACTATTAAAGGAAAAAGAACAGATGAAGACAGTGGAGGCCATCACCTTAAGTGCTATTCCCATTGCAGGGTTGAGCACAGCGACAGTGACAACAGTTCCATCCGCAACTACAGAGCAGGTACCTGAAGGCACCATAGACCTGGCCAAGTCTTGGAGAGAATGAATTTGCAAGAGTCTGAAATCAGTAGACTCAAGAAAGAAATGGAAAATCTCCAAGAGCTAAAGACTTCCTTCCAGACAAGTTTAACCAAGGAGAAACAGGTGAATGAGCAAATGAAGAAGGAGTTGCAGCAGCTCCAGAAACAGACAATGGCAGGAAAAACCTTGGCAGAGGTTAAACAACTTGTGTGGACTGATTTTTCTAAGTCCATAAACGAAATCTGGCCTATGGTTCAAATTATGTTTGAGCAAAATGAATTGCTTGAGAGAACCAAACAGGCAGTGGAAAAAATCAAGACGGAGCTAGGAGACATGCCTGTACAAGCCAATGAAATCATAAGATTCCTTAATTCAAAAACCAAGGAGGAATTAGAAGAATTGAAGATCGAAGACAGGACTGAAACTATATTGGAAGTGAAATGAGTTCTGACCAAAAGGGGCCTCATGCTTCAGCTTGAGGAGAAAATCCAAGTTATGGATCAAGGAGTGCAAAGGTTTTTTCACAAAATAGATGCTCTGCAGAGGAAAGGCCTGCCTGGTATGAAAGTCATCAATGATAAATTGATGACACTCCCTGACTACAAGAAAAGTCTGATAGAAATATCTAACGAAAGCTCAAAGTTTGCAGGGATACAAGGGAGTATCTCAGGTAGAGCCTTCATGGAGGCACTGCGGTTGCATATTGAGATCCAGCATGAAATTAAGCACATTTTCGTCATCAAGCCTACATTCGCTAAGTACACAGACATGGACGAAGTGTACTGGAGGTTGCTCAAAGTGACAGTGCCAACTCATATCCGATGGGAAGAGTTGTGCGATCTACTAGATTAGTAGATGAGCTGTCATTTCCAGTCAGTTGTCCTGTCAGCAGAGGTTGCGGAGGCACCTCACCAACGGCCTACCCAGAAGTTCAGCAGACAGTTATGATGAATCACCAAACGATTTTTGATTAGTTGAGTTAGTTATGCTAATAATAGTGTGGACACGTCCTGATCAGTTGTGACAGGAACCTTTGTATTTTGACTTATAAATACTTCTTTTTTCAATGCATTGAGGGTTGTTGATTTGCACACCCGACTGCTATCAAGCTGTAACATTTTTGAAGAGATCCACCATTAATAAAGAGGAGGCTTTTTACAGGATTCTTGCGCATTTTTCACTGGTGATGAGATTTTCTTAGTCAAATGTTTCCTTGCTTCATAATCATCTTGTTTTTCAATAACTAATCTTTACGAATAGCGTTATGTTGCAGGATTTATCTATGATACCCTGTTTCCGATTCTGAAGATTTTAGTGTTTGTCTTCTAAATAGTTTCAATTAAGAGATTCTTATGTGCTTGTTAATTGGAATTATTTTCCTTATCTTTCTTCTGTCCATCACTTTAACTTTTAAAGATCCAGTGAGGGTGTTATCTCGCCTTGTGAATGATTCTTCAGCGTTTCTGGTTGTGTCTCAGATTTTATTAAGTACAGACCCCATAGCCCAATGGATGTGTGATTTGTCTCAACCAACTTTAAAAATCCTTTACAACAAAACAAAACTCGCACCTTTACCTAGCCTAATATCTTAATTCAAAACAAAGTTAAATTATATAGAGAGATCCCTCTCTGAAGCTGGAAGGGCTAGATCCCAGCTTTAAAAGCGGTTGGTTAAGGTTACCTTTGTATATTTCCTCTTTTCAACCTCTAGGAAATTTACAGAGTGATAAAAGTACACAAAACCTTTGTCCTTCCAGCTTGCGATACCCGAGATCACAATGTGGACCAACAGTCTAGATATTCCACTTAGTCAATGACCAAGATTGAATCTTGACTATCTTCCAGATCTTTGTCACCTATCCTACAAACTCATGAACCCCGATTTCACGAAATGATCCAACGGATTACGCAAAGAAAGATCAATGACTCACATTGATCCTGGATCCTAAGGTGATGTATTTCGTCGGCCTCTAACCACCTTATAGCTTCCTTCGATCCTACAGTCCTCACGATTTCGTAAGTTCTTCATAGAGAATTCTAACCGTCTACCTCTGCTTCTCGAGGAATTCTGGCCAATGACTTGGCACCCTCCTTCCATTGTTACAAGGTTTAAACCTCGTGCACCTTTTCTGGATCCGACAGCTCATGGAAACTCGGAACTTCTCCCCGAAGTGTCTCCACCATCCATCTCAACTGCTCTCCTGCGCAACTTTGTCTCCTCCTGTTGTCTGGATGTAGATTCACTGGTTTATATCTTCTCCTCTGAGTTTTGATCCAACAACAGCTGCTCTCCTCCTCCTGAGCTTACACCTCTTCCCTTCCTTTGGAAGAATTTCAACGCTTGAAGATCTCGGCCTTCGATGCTTCCCTTGCGAGCTTGGTTCCTTTGGGTCTCATCTGCGTTATAAATACGCTTCTCCTCCTGATATTTTTCAACTCAGAAACCTCGAAAGGTTTTTTTCTATGCATGTTCTTTTTGTGCTTTATCTTCTGAGCTTATGGACTTGGAACAAGTCCACTCTCGCACACTCCTAGTGCTCCTGAGATTTTGAATAACTCAATTCAAAGTATTTCTTGAAAAGAAATGCTTCGCACCCTCCTGGCATTCTTCTGCTCGATGGACACCTTGAACACCTTACAGAGTGTTCAACAACTCTGCAAGTGTCTCTCCTCGACACTTCTTCTCTATTAACTTGAAATGGAGTCCTTTCTGTGCACTCTATGCACATGCTCAATGCCCTCCTGACAGAGTTTTATAGAACCTTCAGTAGTTTTGTTTCTTCTCTATGCCTCCCTTTGCACAATTCCTCCTCCAGAGTATTTAGTAACTCTGAGGATTCCTTTGAGTCTGTGAATCCTCCTGGTGTGCCCTCCTGGCACATTCTTTCTGACTCCTTAGAGTTCAAATGTGCACTCCTTGTGTTGGCCTTAGAACTTCTTATGTTCTTTTGTGCACTCCTTGCACAACCTAAAGAACCCAGATAGAAATCGACAAACTCACAAACAGATAGTAAAATATATCTATCATCTGTGTCTACAATATTCATTTCTGAAACATAAACACATGAACAACAATATGCAGGAAAAACTACTTTCCTATTAATCTGTATGCCTCTACAATGGTTTACAAAGGCTGGACTGTAACAAGTCTCAGCTTTGACTCTCGAGACCTCTCTGCTCTGGTCTCCTTTTCTTACTCTCTACTCTTCGAGAGATTCCTTACAAAAGAGGGATTTCTTGAGCTTATCCCCTTCACTATCTCTGTGCTATCGCTATTTCAGAGTGACTCCTACTCCTACAACTACATTACACAAAAAGGAAGTCGCAGACCTAACTGATCTGGACTTAGCTGCAGGTAACCATTAAAGGAAACCTCAACCACTACCTATACAAAGGCATGATCTGGTCTCTATCATCTTTACAACATTAAATTAAAATTCAAATTTTGGAAAACGAGAGGGTTGCGCCTCTCCCTTTCAAGAATGCACACTAGATGTGTTGGCTGGCTGGCACTTATGCTGAGTTGGAGTGATGCTCCTGCATCATGTTTAAACCCCCTTAATTCTACAAAATGTGCAAGAAACCATTTTGTTAGAATTGTGCATATTAAGAAAAATCGCCAACAATGCTACAAGTCCTATTCTTCTTAATTCATGAAGAACATATTATCATTTTCCATATTATAAAAATTCCATGTTATCCTTTAGCTAATACATAATTCAATTCTGCACAGAAACTTCCTTCAAACCACTTTCCATTTGACCATGGCTCGAAGCCACAAGATTATTCATTCTTTAGTGCCTTCCTATATATCCTTCTACACATGAGCTTGCTTGAACATAAATTTTGAGGGATTGGTTACTTCCGTATCCATTTTCACCTCAAATTGACCCCCCTTTACCTTTTTCATGTGATCGACGATGGGACCACGTCCTCTAGACTTCGGCCTTCAACTATTCTCCCTCTTAAATATATGATTTCTCCTGGAGTTTAAACTTCATCGAATCCCTTCCAAAAAATATACTAGAAGATAAGACAGTCGGGATTTGATATTCTATCGACTGAACGGTGCTTCCCCATATAGAGGATTCCATAAGATCAATGGTCATGACTTAATCGAACATTGAAATGGATGACTTTTATCAATTCACGACTTTGACACTCTAGGGCTTAGGAACATTACGAATCCTAGATATCTCAACTCCCCTGTAGTGATACTCACCAAAGTTGTTATCCTATACTTCCACTGTCGATCCAACAAATATGACTTCATCAAGCATTGGGACAAATGGTCCTTATTCATTTCAGGACTTCGGTTCTATGGGACTCTGAAACATTTCAATTCCGAGTCATTCAAATCCCCTAGACTGCTAACAACTAAAGTGATTATGCCATCCTTCCACTGTTCGATCTAACAGTTGATAAATGTCCCGAAGGGATCTTAGATCGACGGTCTGCATGAGTTCGTGACTTGGGTCTTTGACACTTTTGTCGGTAGAGATGTTGAACACTATAGGAGGCCAAAATCCTGAAGTAGCATGGCTTGATGATGTCACCTATGGTGACATGGACCCATGGCATGCGTGCCATGTGTCACTCCAAAAATGAACATGTTAGGTCCAAAATGGTACTAAATCTGGGTGACACATGTCCCACATGACACCTCTACCACATGGCCTATGATGTGTCATCCATCAAATAGACGGTAGACACTTTTCTCCTTAATCTATGACTGAGATAAAATTTGGGACTCCAGGATTATGGGATTCAAAAGTTTCCTGACTCTAACACATGCTACCTCCTAGATAGTCGAGCATCGAACTGAAATAGATGACTCACACTCCTCCCACAACCAAGGACTATGATTAACTACAGGCTTCAGGCTTCGGGGCTTCTCGCTTGAGATGACCACCATACTCCTGAACTTATGAAACTTCACTATCCTTTCACCCTTTCTAGATATGATGGTCGGCATTACTTTTGAATTCCTTCCCTCGATCTAAAATTCGAAGGGAATTCCAGACTTTGACGCTCTAGGAATTTGGGTTATAGAAGTTATAAAGGGTTCAATTCTATTGTAGCTAAACTTCTTGAAGTTTTCAACATTGTATGAACCTGACTATTGATTGAGATTTGATAGGATCCTCCTATCAGGTCGGACAACCGACGAGACTTTGCAACATCAACCATTTGTACAATTCTTCCTTTCTCCCATAATTGTTGATGAATATCCAGAGTTTCCCATTTCCTGCTCAGCTTTGATCAATGGTTGATGATCGATAGGTTCAATTTGACGACTATGAAGTAATATCTCCCAGAATTTGGTTTCAACTTTATCTAATGGTCCTCTCTTACCCGTCTTCTAATATAATGATCTAGAACTCCTTGATTATATGGTGGCGATCACTCCCAAATTCAAAAGGGAATGGTCACTATTCTACGATCCTTTACAAAGGATCTCTATATGTAAGATGCTCTAGATTCTGCGTGCTCTCTGTAATATCTCTCCTAAGATTTAAGATCCCAAGGAATTACCATTCTTAACCAAAATACCCTATCCAATAGTTCCATCCCATACTAGTCTAGTGCTTTAGCCAAAATCTTTGATACTAATCTATAATGTACCCAACTACCCACAGTTTGGGCTATGACATTTCAATCCCATTCCCTGGACTTATTTCGACTTCTGATCTAACTTTTAATTAATCAATTTTCATGATTTATTCACATGCATAAATCAAGATTCATGCTACAACATAAATAAATGAGACATATTTCATGCACAAAAATAACGACCAAACATGTATATTACAGATAAAATTCATAGATAAATAAACACACAACGAAGTAAATACACAAGTAAATAAAACCATACAGAGAGAACTTATCTTTAATGAAACAAATCACTAATTGGATGCATACCAAGGATGTTCCACCCAACCGTAGAAACTATTTTTCCAAGTCTCAATAACAGTCTCATCCCCAAGCCAGGGCTATGAATCAACAAGGAGGTTTCTAGACTGTCACTCGGCTTCCCAAACCAGTCAGCACTCAAGGTATCAGAGGATTTTTAGCACTGAAAAAAACCCAAAGTACACCATCTCTCTTCAACCGAGCCTACACAACCAAAGATAATGGACCCCCTTCTTTGCCACATAGTCTGTTAGGATATCCATCTCCTTTCAGGGCTCTAGTCCAGCTGGTCCAAAATCTCCATGATGGGACTCTTATGACTCATAACTGTGAGAAAAATTGAACAAAGGACAAAGGATCTTAGACATGCAAGCCTTGATTCATGGTTGGAATACGCCAACAGTGTTTACAACCAACAAACCATGGATCCTCTCCAACAGTTCGTTTTCCCTTCCAAATACAACACGAATGAGGAAAGACAAATGGGTGAAAGAATGAATGGAGTGAGAACATAACAAAAGGTGTGAACAACGTGCAATTGAGTGAGTGATTGAATGAGTTAAGAAGAATAAATCCCCACAATAGACCAAAGATGGGTTTATGTAATTCTTGGAATTAAGGAACCACTTGGCCTTCCCCCCAAGAAGCTCAAGTAATTGTTAAAACAAAAGGGGGGGTGAAAGAATGCATGGAGTGAGAACAAAACGAAAGGTGTGAACAATGAGCAATTGAGTTAGTGAGTGAATGATTGAGTAAGAAGCAATACCCATAACAAAAAAAACATGGGTTTATGTAATTTTTGGAATTAAGGAACCACTTGGCCTGCCCCCCAAGAAGCTCGTGTAACTCTTATTATCTATTAAAAAAATGGGTAAATAAAATATAAAATAAACACTTATCTCATGAAGCCCCGTCTCTTGTGGAATCATATCCCCCTATAACTCATGTCCTTGTCCATCTAGCAGCTAATGATGTATTTATCATTAATAATGATAAAAAAATTGCATTCCCTAGGAACACTGACCTCTTTCAATTGTTTGGTCACTTTGGCCT
This sequence comes from Picea mariana, assembly GCA_032191745.1. Taxonomy (NCBI): domain Eukaryota; kingdom Viridiplantae; phylum Streptophyta; class Pinopsida; order Pinales; family Pinaceae; genus Picea; species Picea mariana. The sequence goes on along the minus strand of JASDQU010213643.1, from coordinate 10,701 downwards.
TTCCTAGATTAACAAAATACATTATTTAATAGGGCGCTCAAAACTCGGGGTGTTACACCCTCTGATTTCCTTGATTTACTTTTCTTGGCCATATTGTGCAACAATATTTCATTAAGCTCTTGTTTATATTCCCATTTTTTCTTAATATTTTCATTGTCATCCTTGAAAGTATTAAGTTCCCTTATGAGGCTTCTCATGGTTTCGAGCACCTATGATGTTGCATTATTCTCACTTTTCTGTTCAATATTTTGTTGGTTGACATTTCCTTCAGGGTTAATTTCTTCATTTTGTGTTGACATACTCTGAGGTTGAATATTATCTTGTCACTCTAACAATAAAATATTCATCTAGGTTAGAATTTAAGGATACAAAATTATGTTTAAGAATTATTTTGTATCCCGATAAGTTCTAGTTTTTCCAACCTAGGCTCTGATACCATATGTAATATTAAAAAAAAATTGTATATAAAAAAAAAATGTTTCTTATCTATGATTATAAGACATAGATACTCACATTGTTATTGTATGTAAGAGTGAGCTTAGTTAATAAAATAAAAAATCAAGGTTTGGAATCACCTCTAGATATTGTCATTCTTAATTATAAAATAAGTTCTTACTTATTGTTTTGATTTTATTTTTTCTTTGGAGTTATTCAATGAAACTAGGTAACACCTACCTTATTATAATCCCACTTATATTTTATTTAGAGATAAAAATTTTAACTTATGTTATGTATATGTAAGTTTGAACTTATGTTCTTGAGTTAGCATATGACACAAACCCCTATGGGTTGGTGCGACCTCTCGATCTGGGATCAAATCTCCCAAGAGGGAGAGTGGCTCAGGAGTCCTTGTAGAAGACCTGAACTATGAACCATGGGCCCTTCAACACACACTTCGTGATTTTTTTTTACGCAAGGATCATTTTACTTCTATGAAGTTGTACACATGAACACAGGATAATCCCAGGTGCTCAACTAAAAGGAGCTCTAGAACTCCAGAACTCTGAGAGAATTCACTCAAAACAACTATCAACTTAAATGCATCAGAGTCTTTACCAGTTGAATCTTATGATAAAGTAACTTGACCCATGGGTGTAGGTCCTTACCCTGTCTTGTCATTTCATCAACTTTGGTGCTCTGGGAATTCGAAGCTCTAGCATAATCCACTCCAAACAACTATCCACTTAAAATCATCAAAGTCTTTATCGATTAAATCTGATCATAAATTTGTTTGACCGATGGGTGTAGGTCCTTACCCTATCCCACCACTTCGTGAGCATTGGAAGTAAGACTAAATCAGACGATAGATGAGGATACACCTTTCTTTCATGATCTATGACTGTAAAAGGCTTCAGGACTCCGAGCTTCGGGGTATTTTCCACTCCACATAACAATGACTAAATTACGTGTAGTTTCAAATCATTGGACATCTCAGGAATCCAATTACCCTCACTTTCTTGTGATCGATGGTTCATAATCAATCCAAAAATTTGGTGCTCCGCAGTTCCTTCACTTCTAAAAACCACGACTAAATTACTAAATGGTTGAATCTCCGAACTTCTGAAAAGCTTAGGGATATATGATTGATGCTTCTCCAGATCTACAGCTTAGATTAACTCTGAGCTTTTGGGCTTCGGGCCTCTGTGCCTCTCAACCATAATTTATTGTCCCCAAATCATTGAGGCGATGAAGTCTGAAGGAATCAGGGCTTAACGATTGCACTCTTCTTACTAATCGAATGATTGTGGGGAAATTATACTCCTCATGAGCATATATCATCCACTCGTTCTTAAAAAAATGGATTTTGCACTCCTTGAGTCCCCACTTGGAACTATGCACACATTATTTCTCCTAATATTTTTCCACTTGATAAAATGAACTTTGGCACATAGTTGTGTTTCTCTCTTGAGATTTGACCATTAAAAATTTATGGGCCCGCACACTCCTTGTGATAATTTCTTGCATAAATTCACTATCCCTCGTGAGCTTATGAACCTGTAAATGTTTTGGCCTCCACACACCTTGAATTGGAATTGTGTATTCCTTGTAGGAAGACTACCAGAAGAGAGACAATTGAAGATTAAAACCCGATTACGGAACTCATTAAATAAAATAGACAACAACCATACACATGCACAAGTGAAAAAGTGCAATACATATTAGTTTCAGGTTAAAAGAAACAAGTTACAATCTCCTCTTTGTAGTTTGAGAGTTTTTCTCTTCTATTTCTCCCAAAAACTTACTTAGTGCATAGAGTACATTGATTTATACAAAAATAGTTAAACTTTGAAGGAGTTATAATATTTAGACGTGATTCGGATATTTCAAATATTAATGAACACCATTCTCTCTCTCTCTCTCTCTCTCTCTCTCTCTATATATATATATATATATATATATATATATATATATATATATATTTGATTTATAAAGGTGGTACCTTTTCTATGTGTATTAAATTTAGTTTGGACGGACATGTAATAATTGTCTTACATAACTTATATTTGTTGAATAAGGTTGGTTGTCATTGATGTCAACCCTTGAAGAAAGCCCCATAGCACAAAGGTTTGGGTAATGGACCCAATATTTTTTGATGTAAATATGACTCATTATTGTTTTTTCATGGTTGATAAGAAGTAAA
>JASDQU010213642.1:14950-28322 GCA_032191745.1 Picea mariana | reverse complement strand
TCAGACAGCTTCTGAGAGATGGATACTTCCTATGTATATCTTTCTGATTTCGAGATGTAGCTCCGCTGTGTATTGTTCGCGGCTACTCTTTATAATTATTTGACATGGATCTACAGTGTATTTGATTGGTAGCCATGGTTCTGCTTGATCCCGAGCATGGGTATGCCCGCCTCGGTGAGACATTTGATATTTTTTGCAGATGGCACTTCCTGATTCCTGGTTCCTGGGCTCACTTATTCAGCATATCAGTACAGATTGGTAAAGAATTGGTAATGTATTTCAGCCATCAGATGCTCTTCTGAACTCACACATTAGGGGGCATCTGTTATAACCCTAAAATGCACTACACAGGTTTACCTGGCATCAGGCCAACTCATGCCTCTTCCTAGCCAAAGCCTTGCTGAACAAATCCTCAAAAAGCCACGTAAAACGAGCAACCCGCGCCCTAACTTCTCACTGGGCGCGGGCATCCGCTTGCTGTCCTTATACTGCACGCAGGCATCCGCGGGCTAACCCAAAACAACCTGCGGGTACCTAACAAAGCTAAAAATCAGGAAAGTTTCCGCCGGGACACAAGGCTTTTTGTCAGTTAACTGGAACTCCGAGCCATGCATGGCCGAGAGTTCGCCAGAAACCCTAGCTCCTTCTATCCTATTAAAGGAGGGGTAGGGGTACTATTCAAGGAGGAAAATCATAGTAAAGAAACTCTGCCAAATTSCCAAGCCAGTTTTGTCTTAACCCTTTAGCCTTGCCTCAAGCTTTAGGAGAAATTCATGCAGCAGCAGTTGGAGGACAAAAAATAAGAGGAAGAGCCCAGGATCAGGATCGTGGAATGGTGGCYGATCTCAGAAATCATTGTAAGTTGATTCATATTGAGATTAATGAAAAAAGATACTTTTCCCGTCCCGAATACATGAGTCTCATCTATGTTATTTGATTCATGTTTTATCTCTAACCCCCTAGTAGATCAGTAGCATGCATGCATAGTTTGTCTTGATTGCAGGAAGCTTTGTGGAAGGAGCAGCAGTAGCAAGGAGATAATAACTGAACGGAGGATCTACTTCAACCGTCGGAAAAAGGTTGGTTTATTCTTCCCGTGTTTGCCTGAGAAAAGGGGTTGAGATTTTGGGTAGGAGGTTAAAAGTTAAATCTTAAGGGTCATGATCTGCGTATAAGTTTAGAGCCCTAGCTTATTAGTCCGTAGGGTAGAATACCCAACAACAAGGATGTTCCATGAATGTTTTCATTGATATCGTTCTACAAAAACCTCCGACGCCGATTAATTTCATCATCTGGTGCTGACATGGAAAAAATGCCTCGAGGGTGTGACTTGGACCTAGGGAAATAAGAATGACATGGGGTTAATATATACCGTATGGATTCTCCAATATGGAAAAGGCACGTGGCATTGAAGATCGGTGACTTAATTCATGTGTATTATTCGGAGTCAGGACTTTCTTCAAGTTGTGCGTTCTAAAATAAAACTGGGCTCGCCGATGCTGAAAACATATTGGGGATCGACGATCATGGATGAAACTATCACTAGTTTTTCTGCGGATTAGCTTCCTCAAAACTCTCGATGCTAAAATGTGTTGGGAATTGGTGGTCGAAGAAAACTCTTTTAGCATGGTTTGAATGTTCATCACAATTTGGTCTTCTCCAGTTCCAACAAGCATGTCTGGTATGGGCTATCAGAGATATCATTTCTTCCTTATTTAACGTTTACTCCCTTCGCCTTTTACTGATTTCAATCGTGGATCAGCCATTAGCGATGTTTGTATGTGATAATTTTCATGAAACTAAACTTCCTTTCACCGATACCAGTGAATATCGTCACTCGACGAATGAGGTTTCCTGAGTGATTCTTTTTCACCTCTTAATTACTTCCGATGTTGAATCTTGAGTGCGTCAGGTGAAGTGTTTTGGCTGTTGATTCCTTATTTAAGTTTTACTCCATTTTAATTCATGGGGTTTCATAAATTTTCACAAACATGAATAGATAATGAGAGTCAAGAGAACAAGCAAAGAAAAAACATTTCCCAAAATAAAATCGAATTCAGATAGTGCAAAGATCAAGTGGTACTGAAAAAGTGAAAAATTGGCATAGGATTTTTAGGGTGTGTTGACAGATCAACAAGCCCTTCGAATTCTTTGATTACACAATGTGTACATCCAAGGACTAGATAGTGGGGGTGGTCGAGCTAAGGGCTAGGCTGGATGAATTTTGTTGAATGAACAACTGTTGTATCTGGTTAGAAACCAGATCTCCAACTTTTCTTTGAGATGAACCTACAATTCCATCGACATGTGGTCTTGACTTCGATTTCGATAAGTTAAGGGTTGAACGAGGTTTGTTAGGAATAATATCATAGAGAATTCCAGATTAAGAGTAAATAAATTCCAACTGTTGTGCCTTAAAGATTGCTTTCTCTTCTAAAAAGACCCTTGAAGTGGATACATCCTTAGAAATGTAAGGAAGTAATAACTTCAAGAACTAATCTAAGAGAAACTACGACATAATTGTGGCTTTAATCAATCTCTTATGTCTCCTCCATTCTCGAATATGATCGAAAATGTGGGTAGCGTTATTTTGTTCAAAGTTGGCCAAAAGATTTGTTTCTATGTCATCTTGAACAGGGAGTTGGAAATGGTTGATAAAGACCATGAAAAGGTCACCAAATGTCAAGTTCCTTGACCTCTCTAGTTTTATGTACCATTTCTCAGTGACCCTAGTGAGGGTATGTTGTAATAAACCTAACCAGATCAAGTCATTGTTTAAAGAATTGTATGTGAACATAAGTGAAACATCATAACATGGTCATGTGGATCCTCACCACTCTTCCCCTCAAACTTTGGGATGTCCAAGGGAAGTTTTGTGGGGACCGTAGGCCAACTTGGATCATGGAAAATCGAGTTGTTCACCAACTTAGACAAGTTTGAAAAATGGAGAGTTCCCAGAAACGGTAACCTAGGTTGCATCATCAACTGTTTAGAAACTTGAAAATATTGTCTTGAATTGTAACTGGCACCAGGTTTCCAATAATATTTTGTCGATGGACCAAACATTTGGGTAATACCTTGTTGGATCTAGTTGAATGGAGGATAACCTCCACCCATCTAATTCCTAGAAGGAAAAACAGGGTTTCCTCCTGTCGAACCTCCTTCTTAAGGAACTAGTCCTTGCATGGGGTTATACTAACCATGAAAGGGGTTTTCCCTTGATAACATCCCTTGAAAATGGAAATAACCTTACATGGGATTCCAGTGAGATTTGAAGGGGTTTTTCCCTCTTGGCACTACAGACATGGAAACATGATTTCTCCTTAATCCACCATATAACATGAATGAATTAGAAGCGGATAACATGTTTGTGGAACCCATAGATGTGCCCCAAACTATGAAGGATTTAGGTTTGTAAGATGGGAAATCCCCGCTCCTAATCGATGGGAACGATGAAGGAATGTGGCCTCCACCACAAGGGATTTATTCGTAGTGGATTGAAGAACTCCCTGCACCAATGTTAGAAACTTGGGATGTTTACTGAGAGCCAATCAATGCATTGAGAATTTCCATTGATGACATACCAATATAAAAATCGTTTTTCATTGAAGACAATGGCATGCATGCACTCATAGGAGTGAAACCAACAACCAACGGAGAAATGTTGTTGATCGGAACACCTATGGTGGAATTAAGCACATTAGTCATTATGTTGGATACACCAGGCAAAAAGATCCCATCTATGACTATTTCCATAGTGGGACTTATAGGGACTGCCAAACTAGACACTTGTCAAGTGTCATTGTAACACACCCGACCCCTAATTACCATTTCTAAGGATGGGACATCAATATTTTTCTTACTCAGTTCATCTCTCTGAGATTTTCACCCTCTTAAACTTGCTCGTAGCTTTCTAACAACTATTACTAGGCCCAAATTTGACCTCTGGTTGGCAATATATGGCCTCCCAAATTTCTTTAGGGAGTTATTGGTTGAAGGCCATGTGGCACCCATGTGGGTCCATCTTGTCTGTGCCATTTCCAGGTTCCTGCCTCCCATAGGGAAGGTCCATCCACCGGACAAACTAATAGCGAGACTTAATTTTCATATAACACACATGTTAGAGGAGAATTCGACGTTTACCGCTTTGGAATTGAACGACCCTTTTMTTTTCTTCATGCATGTCCTCCAGTGTCCCGAATTCCTGAACTCCTGAAGTGTCTTGGAATCTCTCCATGTGGCTCCAACCTTCAGGCCTTTCAACTTACCCACAACCTTGCATCCAAAACCTATGGAGTCCCAAAGTCACGAACTCTCCTAGGTTCCRCCYCCGCACATGGTGATGTACTAGACACGAAGGTGATTACAAGTGGTTTTGCATACTCATCTCACCAAATGGGTCAAACAAGAAAGATCTAGGGGTAACATGTGGCAAGGTAGAGAGGACACATGGAACCTATAGTGGGTGACATGTGTCATGTGTTGATGGGAATGTAGGGTCCATGAGACGTATGATTCCAGGTGACATGAGGTACATTTGTCATGGGTCCACGTCACCGTGGATGATGTCACTATGCTACGTCACTCCAGAGTGATAGCTTTCCTAGTCCTTCAATATCACGGTCAAGGTATTCCCATGTAACCGAAGTATCGTACATGGGTCCCTCCACTAAATGATAAAACGATTAAGAGGGTTCCTGAAGAATTCCCCAGATCCATGGTTCTCCTTACTTTGTAACTTTGACGTTCGAAGATTTTGATGTTGTAACATCTCTATTCTCCCGGATTAATACTTCTTTGAAGTTACCTCAGCATGGATCCAATTGCGAAGGGGTCTCCCGAATAACCTATAATTGGTGTCTCATGTTAATTCATGAGGTGTAAATGGATGAAGGTTTAGTGGTGGGGAAATTCTATCTATCCCAATTGGGGAAACTGCTAGGTGAAGGTTAACCTTGTGGATAACCATAACCATCAGTTTCCTTTGGTTGGTTTATGAATGGTAAGGTCGAAACAATCTGGAACTCCAAACTCCTTGAGTTATGAATCCAAAATAGTTATCTCCATACGGGCCCAACATAGGGTTCCCAGACCTTGATCACATGGGTTCTTCAAAAAATCTTGTGGGCTACACGCTAATATATTAGCCATAAATTGATTAAGGACACGGGCATGTGCCCTTGGTCACACAGATGAAATGTCTGAAGGAGGTGCCCTCCCTCCATAGGGTTTGAACTTAGTATTCTTGCGAAGGTGGATTTTAGAGGTCGACAGGACTTAAACATTACAATAAATCCTACCCTGACCCTCTTGCAGACTTACACCCCACAAATCTCTAACTGCTAAGTAGAGGCAAGAAAATGACCATTCAAAAGAATGAGTTCACTAAGAGATAATACACATATCTACCATAATTTTTCAACACATAAATCAATCATAGACATATAAATATACTCAATCATCATTTCCAGTTCAATACACAGTGTATGAAAATACTTATCAGAAACATAAAATCATGATGCGACTGCTAAAAGGGGTTCTTGTTTCCACCCAACCATAGGCACAATCATTCCTAGATGGATTTACCATTGGCCACCCCCGAGCTAGACCACGATGCTCTGAGAGAGACTCTTTCTTCTTACTCAATGACAATTGGGGACGTAGTTTACTCTCCTCCTCTCACAAGATCTTGTACACTAGTTTTTTCTATACCAAGTAAGGAGGTCCTCATGAGTACTTTCACAGTCACTCGTTAGTCACGAGGAGGTTGGCCAACCACTTTTGAGTTTTCAACTCTTGAGAGACCATGTACATGATGACCTATGAAAGTATACGATTGCTAATAAAACCACTAGAAAAATACGAAATGGAAACAATAGACACAAATTACCTCACTAACATACCGAATTGGGTGGATTAGGTCCTGAAATTGAAATAGTCAGAAGGTAGGGTAAATGTCTTTCAGACGGAGGAATAGGTTTTTTAAGTTCCATGGACCAATGAATGAAGGAATGGAAAGTGGTTATCCTAACCTTCACTAACCAGCCTTATCCGGTGGAAGTACCCACTCTTTGCAGGGCACCCTCCACCAATACTAAAAAAGTGTGATGTGAAATCGACCCTAGGTACCACAACAAACCCCCGTACTCACCTCTGAGATCCCTAAGAATGACCACTAAGGTCACCAACTCGTAGTCAACATACATGGGTTACAGTCGATAGTCGAGATCAAACATATAGGTAGGGTATCTAAGCCCAAAGCCTTGAAAGCACAACCTCTCATGGAGGTATTGGTACTAATGAATCCCCATATATACGATATATCCACTACACTTATTTAAGCTTCAGATAAGTCTCTCCTGAACTCTCCTTCACACGACCTTGTGTTTAGCTCCTGGGTTATATGAGGCTCCTAGCTACACTTGTACGATAGTTGGTTTTAGGCTCTCCCTAGCTCAAACTCCTATTTTTTGTTTATGGCCTTGGAGAAATTAACTCTCCAACCTAAACCAAGGCCCTATCCTACAACTAGTCTGTTCACCCTACAAAATGAAAATTTATAATAAGTTTTATTTAGCGTTCATTTTATGGGGATTTTCGTTATTCAAAAGGTATGGATGAAACTTATATAATGTTTTGATGGACTTAAAGAAAACACTTTAAGAACATAAAACAAAAATGAATGTGGTTTCTTCACTAAAAATAAGAAGTGCTAACAATGCATAAAAAAAAAAAACTCTTTTCTTTTGTATTTTTTCAATTGAAAGAAATATACTTTTGAATGTATGCAAGATATTTATACTAATTTTCACTTCAACCCTAGGATGATTTGTAAACAATCATGCATAACAGAGAGAAAGAACTTGACACACTAAACTTCTTTTCTTTTGAACAAGGCTAACTTTTACCGAAGTAACTAAATATTGAAAAAATAAGAAAGCATGTAGGCCTGAGTACTAGAAAACAATTTATTTTCTTGATAAATTTAAAGGAAAATGAAACAAGGAAGGAAAACTAGCAACAAAAATAATTTTTTTTTTTTGTTAAAAAGAAATGAGAGGTCTGATGATAAAGTTCAATGAATCATTTATCACCAAGGTATCTATCATTCCAATGGCTCTTCCTTGGGATAATGAGGAAGGGAAAGAGGCTATCAATGCCAAAAAGTCATTTTCCACACAAATGAAAAGCCATAAAAAGATAAAAATGTCATCAACAGAGAAATCCTACCTCACCCTTGGCTAGAAGTGGCCTATCACATAATCAAATATGTCACATGTGAGGGGAGTATGAGTGTAGTATATGCATATCATTGTGGGGTTCTCCATCAACTCCGGCATTTCTCCGACCAAGAACCAAACAATAACCTAAGTCTCCCTTATTTTCTCATTCAATATTTCAAGGATATGAGCACCAAGGTAAAAAAGTAAAAACATGATTTCTTGGCCCACCATGGGATCAACAATATGTTGGTATCATATTTGCTAAGAAACTTCAAACACATAATTCTATGGGAATATTTTGTAGACATGGATCAACAAATGTTCTTGGAGGAACAAACAAATATGAGTCAAGAAGAAGAAGAAAAGGATGATAAACCTAAAAGATAAGTATACATAAACCCTCAAAAAAACACAAAAATAAGAATCCCCTCTTTTAGCCCATTGAAAATCACAAGTGTCGAACCTCGTCAACATAGGAGGAGAAGGTTCTACGGGGTAAAAAAGATTCAAAAGCAGGGCATCCCAAAGTTAATAACACCACTCTCCACTACAACCCAATTTGATGAATTAAAAGACTCCCCTAGCCCAAAAGGATTGCAAGGATCTAAAGGAAAATCACCACAATGAGGGACATAAAGCATGGAAGTGAAGCCACTACCAATTGAAGGGACTTCCAAAATTGAGACACCTATGGAAAAACTTCTTTATTCCACCCTACTATAGTTGTAGAAATCTAAGGTTCAAGTTATAAAATGGAAGAGAATGGTAGAGAGAAACAAAGGAAAGAAGAAAGAAGATCCCCTTAAGAAATGGAGAAGAAACTTCAACACCTGCAAGAGAAATTTCAAATAATGACCCTAGATATATAGGAATGAAAGGATATATATCATGGAAGCTACAGTAAATACCATATCTAAGGTGTCCCTAGATATGTTGGAGTGCAAGAAGCGTGCTAGGGTATATTCATGGTTCCTTAAGGATCAATGGAACAAAATTCAAATTGTGAATTTGGCCCAAATAGTGAGATAAAACCTTACCACACCCAAATATTTCTTGGATTGCTACCAATACTACAACATGGAAGAAAAAGAAAGGATTTGGGATTTTTACTTACACAACATCATCTTCCCAAACCCCTATTGATGGAACCCAAATCCTTATACAAGGTATGTTCATATGATGACCTTTGCATCCTGGTTAAGACAGAAAACGATGAGGGAAGCATATATGAAAAAGTGTAGGAAGGATGAATTTCAGAGGCCACTATGTTTTAGAGATGAAGCAAGTAGTCTAGAAGATGTCATAAATAGTCATAACAACCTCTCCATATACAAAGAAATAGTTCCAATATGGAAAACCAAGCAAAGAGAAGAAATGGATCACCTAAATGATACACTAAGACTCTTGGGTGACGAGGATACATAATATTTCCACAAGAGGTGGTGCTCGTTACGGCACAAATTTCATATTAAAGAACCCCATTTTCCCAATTCTCTACAAGTTACTTTCATCAGAACACATTGGTACAAAGAGGTATTAAGGAAATTGAAAACAAAGTGGATTGGACTAAGAATGAACCCTTCTCTCCCTCCTATAGTACCAATGGCTGACATCAATAACGAAAGGGAAGATGAGGAATGTACCAATATAATAAAGGCCAAGGGGTACCATGAGTAGCAGTACACCAAAAAATATGTAGCATTGGATATAATGTAGGAACATAGTGAGTAACATGCAAATATACAACATCAGGATGTTGGGCAACAACATTAGGATATGGAGAAACAACCTAGCAATGGGCAGGAAATCAACAGACATTAACAACAATAGTGAGAAAAAAAGGACAAGTTTTTTTGCACAAGGGTGTGCAATATTTCGTTTGGGGGGTGATGATGGGCCACAATATGACTATCTAGAAGGCCCATCATACACACATTTTCACCATGATATGACTAATAATTGCTTTTATTTGACCATGTTTAATAGTAGTCATGGATATTATTTTATGTTGCTTAATTGAATAGCTTTTGAGGTGGATTTTAATGTGTATAGTACCCTTTTGTATCTAATGTCTATAATAAAAAATGTGTGCAACATCAGTCAAACAGGTCAAACCCCTTAAAAAAAGGAATATTCCAAGAATCAAGGGACCTTGTCCCCCACCTACCTCTAGAGAATTTCCAGTTTACTAAAGATTACTCCTTGCAAGTAGAAGTTTGAAAATAAAAGGAGATTGATCAAGATATGTTGTTACCCTATTTCCTCCTTGATCCAAGGGAAGAGGTCAAGTTCCGAAGTGTATAAATATGCCTCTAACATAGGAGAATGAACAACCAAAATTCTGAATATTGTGTTAAGTTTTGTTAAGAAAGGTTTTGTTGATACTTGGAGGTATAATCCTGGCGTATTATTGATTTTGATGGAATAAACATGTCTTTGTTCTTATCTTATTAGAGTTTCCTCAAGGTTCCTTGTTCATCCTGGGTAGGGCCCATTCAAGAGGGCTCAAGAACGCTATTGTAATTTATTTTTTTTACATGTTAGCGTGTGATTAGTTAGTCTTTTTCATTTCTTTTGAAGGATTATATAGTCATGCACAATAATCTCTAATTTATGTTAGAATTTTGTTAAATATTATCTTCAATAGGTCTCCTATAGAAAATATTGGAAGCCTATTGGGATTCTCAAGGGTATCTTCTCAAAGATAAAAACCTTAGTTGAATCTCATTATATATTAACCTATCTTTGTCAAGTTTTTGGAGGACTTATGCAATATTTTTAGGACTCTTTCTAGCATCATGTAGGAGATTTTTGTAGGACTGTTACATTTTCTGTAGAAGATTCATGTAGAACTATTTTAGCTTAAGTTTCCTAATTTTGTCATTCATATTTTCATGAATTTAGCAATAGACAATAATATAACATATGGCTTGATATTGGCTCAAGTGTTTGGAATAATTTGGTTCATTTAGTCTATGTAATAATTCATCTTCTTTGATGCAATTTTCTATTGTGTAATAGAATTAGTTTCCATGCTTTATAATCAATTTATTATTTTCATAGCTCAATATGCTTTCTTTCATGCTAGTATACAACTAGATCACTTTTACTAAATATAAATCAGTTGTTCTTTCAAATTGACATGATTTTTTTCATGCAATTCACTTAAAGTATTTTTATCAATTCATATTCCTGCCTAAGTTTCATACATTAGCCCATTGATCAATCTCACACATAGACTGTTATCAATGCAATCTGCATATAATTTTTGCAACACCTCTTAAGTTTCTACGAACCCCAAGTTGACAAGTAAAATAACAATCCAAGGAGGCAGTAGCATTATTGCTACTATTGATAGGCCCACCAATGTTGATGTACGAACAATGTTCATAATTGTTAATTAAAAATTACAAAATGTGGATGATGATCCATGTCACATTTTGCAAATTTATTATAAAACAAGCGGAAGGGTATCCATGGAGAGACACCTTATGCACTCTAATGTTGGATGGATGTGATATTCTTGAGGTATTTCAAGGCTATTTGGTGATGCAGTGGTATAATTGAGATAAATCGTCATCAATTTTATGTTTTATTATGGTGGGGATTCCACCTTCACCATTGGAAGAGATGCATAATTCATTTTTTAAGAGGGTAAAGTCTTTTAATTTTTTTATATGTATAGTTCTTCATACAATATTTTATGTTCCCAGGTTCTAAGGGAAGAAAATTTCCCTTAGTATATGGTATGATGGTTTTAAACAATAATATCATTTTAGTTTAGAAAGGGTAAACTTGGAGAAAATCATTGGAGTATAATTTAGAGCAATTTCCCGGAGCAAGCTTAGTGTAGATATTCATAAAGGAGGGACATGTATAGCCCATAGATCAAATATGTTTCATTTTCGTATTGATAAGAATTTCACCTATGTTTCTTTTATTATTAAGAGATTTCCATTTGGTATTTGATTCCGTAAAACTTAAGACTTGGATCTTTTACATGAACAATTTAAATCTCCCAACTTGAGACTCTTAACCAAGTCCAAGGACATATTTTTCTATTTCTAAAAACTTTCATTCATACACTTCCTTTATMATACTTCCATGTTTAAGTGAGTATTATTCATATTTTTTTCTTGTAATAGTACATCTCACCTAGGTACTTCCTCTTAAAACATGTCTTAAAATAATACAAAATTTGATGCTTTGCATCGACTTTTTACATTCTTTTTGAAATGGTCCCACCATAGTTTTTCATTGTTGGTTACCTAGTAGTTGAATATATATTTTTTTTCAAGGGGTTCAAATCATACAACATGACGTGCCTTCAATGTTCATTGACATTGACTTGGTCTTATTTCCTCTTCTAATCATCCTATTGAAATTTGTAAACTTTTACTTCCTCAACTTGTAACATATTTTGTGACAATTGAGGGACTCTTTTTAATTAGGCTCCTCTTATTCTAATAGTATATATCCTTGATTTTATGTTTTCGATCCAAGGGGCTCTAACATAACCTTAATATCTTAGAGGAGGGAGGGTTTCTCATTAAATTAACTCTTTAATGTCTTTAATTCTTGGGCGAACTCTTCATGGATTTGGCACTCACTAAGGGGAACATGACCTTGACTAGTTCCCATACTCATACTTGTAACATCCCACTCTGGCGCACTGAGAAAAATTATTCTTTGAGGACACTTGCTAGCAAGTGATCTGGACTTTTATGATGTTAAACCATTCATACTTGATTATGATGTGATTGATAGATGACATGATGTTTTACCATTTGATGTAGACAGGTGCTATTGACTCAGTTTTATTGAGTGTGTAGGGTTTTTGGACCTTGATGATGCACAGGCATCGGTGGAACCCCTTGGACTCTGGATTGAGTCAGGGAGTGTGATTTTTGGGTTGATTTATTTACGGTGATATTTCATTGATTTGATGTTTTGATGTTGACATGTTTTGACACGATTGTCGATGATGCAGGATGATGATAGCTTGTTGACCAGACTCACATATGAAGTAAAGGGGCCACACATAATATTCCAGAGAGGTTGAGGGAGAGGGGTGGACAACAGCCCTGCCACCGCCTACTAGCACTCCAGTCGTGGCTCGAACTGTAGGTTAACGATTACCTAGTTCAAGAGGATCCATGATGCCGTGAGGGAAGACTGCAACAGTCACTCAATATGATTCTAAGGGGCACGCAATAAGGTGGGGTCTTATTCCTTAGAGCCCTTAGTCTCCCACAAGTTTACCTGGTGGAGTGTTGACTCCAGGGGTTATAGATGTCTACCAATCAGTCTAGTCGGTGAGTGGCACCCTTGGAGCACGTGGTGCATCCTGAAGGGCACGTCGCACAAAAGAAACACAAGAAGTGAGTGGCACCCTTGGAGCACATGGTGCATCCTGAAGGGCATGTCGCACAAAGGAAAGGGAACGAGGCAAGTGGCACCCTTGGAGCATGTGGTGTGTCCTGAAGGGCACATCACATGGATGTTGATGAAGGAAACAAACCTAAATAGCCCTAATATAATAACGCCTTAAGAAATCCTTAAACAACTTCCTTGACCCAGTGTCGCCCAGTTCAGAATCTAAGTACTAAGTCTAAAACTTTTAGGGTAAAATTCTAGTCTAACCTTAAGAACAGACCCTAGAATAAAAATAACAAATTAAACAAAAACCCACCTAAGTAATAGTTGGGTCTTCATAAAATTCTTGGGGCAATGACGAGGGTAAGATTTAAAGTAAATCTAATAGTTTTAAAATTTTTACAAAGAAGAAATTAATTCCTAACTTGTGGAAGAATGACATGACCTATGTAATATAACATAAAGAAAATTCAAAAAAAAAAAAAAACTAAAACCATTATCCTCTCATTATCCCTGTCTACATTACTAAACTATCATCCATCACCTTAATCTTCTAGTATCCATTTCCCATTTACATGTCCATTTCACATTATTAAATCACCATCCATCCTCTTAATTTCTCATTATTCCTCTTTTATGTTATACATCTACATTTCCCATATACATGTTGTGATCACGTTAATCTCTCATTATCCTATATATATATTAATCATAAATTATAATGATGGATAATGATAAATTAAAATGATGAATAACATGCATGTAAATAGGAA
>JASDQU010213641.1:2833-18459 GCA_032191745.1 Picea mariana | reverse complement strand
AAAATAAACCCAAGTGAAATGAGAGAGATCATCAATGAAAGTCAAGATATACCTTGCACCTACTAGGGAAGGAATATTAATGCAACATACATCACTGTGAACCAAATCAAGGAGGTTTTGTGCTCTCCACACTTTTTCATATTCAAAGGGTGCTTGATGATGCTTTCCAAGCACACATGATTTACAGACTCCTTCATGGGGAAAAAATTTAGGTAGACCAACAACCATTTTTTGAGTTTCCATTGACTGCAGACTTTGAAAATTTAGGTTTCTGAGTCTTTCATTCCAAGTTTGACTTTGCTCATCAGTGTGAGAAACAAGAGTAGTTGGTTTGGTGTCAGGTCAAGTTGTTTCATGGAATTTATAAAGACTATCCTTCGGTTCAAGAAACCCTCCGACGACAATCGACTGACCTTTCTTCAAATATCAAAAAATAAAATAATCTGGCCAAAACTCCATAATATTACCTGTCTGTGTTAACTGTGCAATAGGAAACAAATTGGCATTGATATTTGGAACATGATAAATGTCAACGATTCTCCCATGTCGATAGGAAACATCATCCTGACCAACAATATCGAGAGAAAAATCATCGCAAACATAAATATTTCTCTCAACTTCATTCAAGGATGTGAACAAGGAAGCATACTTATCCATATAATGAGTGCACCCAGAGTAGACTACCTATTCATTCTATGTAAAATGAGACAACAAGGCTCGAGAATTTTCGACTTGGAAGATGAAATTATTGATGGGTCATAGAACAACGAACATGTCTCCTTCAAGGAATTTAACCTTCTCCTCTAAATCATCTCTTCTTGTAACAAACCTTCTCCCCATGTCTAGTATTTCCATAGTACTGACATGTCTTCTTCTTTCGACTTTGACATGGTGCATCTATTTTCCCTTTATGTTTCTAGTCGAGGCATCTAGGTCTTTGTGTAGGGGTATCAAACCATCCTCTTTCCCTATGATTCGACTTTCCCTTTCCCTTGAGCAAGTGGGATTGATGTTTACCGCCAATCTTTCTTTATTGAAGAAATTTGTGTTGATCAATGATCAAAATACCACGTAAATATTCAAAGGTGTAATTCTTACCATATTCCTTGAGTGCCTTCCAGTTGGTGCGAAAATTGAAAATGAACACGTCAAATGGTGTTCACAAATTTATCAGGAGAAGCTCGATGAGTTGTATGTATTTATTCTGATAATTATTTCCACATTTTCCCAATTTCTACTGGAGTTCCTTCACACACACCAAATAGTCCTCTATTATGTCAAAAGAATGAGGATTGAGAGAGATCAACTCTTTTTCCAATTGCATGATTTGGCTTTCCTTAACTCTATTGAACAATGACTTCATCTTCTTCTAGACTTGATGAGGGAAATCGATTCCACTATGTGAAAGGGAATATCCTGTGAGATATAGGTCATAATGACCCCTGCAACCTCATCCTTCTTTCCATCAACAATGAACTTTTCATGATCATCTGTTGGATCTGTAATTGTAGTGTTTGTATACTACCACAATCCTTTACTCTTTAGTAGGGTTTCCAAGTCTGGTGACCATAATGTATAATTTGATTTGTTCATAATTACAAGATCAATATTCAAATCCATCTTCAATATTTGGACCACATAAATTTGTATCCAAGTTACAGTCTACAAACCATCGACCCAAATTCAATCACACAACAAATCAAACTCATCAAGGTTTGTGGATATAAGAGAGGTTTCAAACCATCATCTATGATACCATGTTGGGGATTGGGTGTAACCTGATACGAAATAGACAAACAATACTTCAGATAATCAAAGAGAAAATAAGATTTCAAAGATCAAAAAAGGTTGGTGTCTAAAGACACCATTAGAACACTTAAGCACAATGTATTGTAATCATACCATCACAATGCATATTGGACATTTTGTACACAACAACGATATCGCAACTCACTTGTTGATAATGACCCATAGGGTCTGCTATTTATAGCTTCAATATCTAACCAACTTCCTTGAAATCGTGAGGACCTTGTCCACATATAACCATTGGTTGTTAGAGTTGACTCCGTCAAATCCATGCTATCAAGTTGGCTCGATAAGGATGCTCGACCTGACCATCCATGCATCCAACTCATAGTTGATTTCTTAGCTGGTCGATCCATCGAATGACTATGTTGGCCCTTGAACAATTTTTGAGCAAACATTGGTCAGAGTTGGCCCTTCTTTTGGACTTCGACATGATGGTTGAAGATGGAGCGCCCAGGCGGAGATGAGATCACAGATATCACTTATTTTGTGGGCTCTGCGGACCCAATAAGGGGTCCTCTAGGTTTTTTGTAATGGGTTTATGGGATGTCGACCCATGGGTTCTCCCGATGTTTGGACCTATTGTAAGGGTTTGTAAAAGTATAAATAAAGAATAATGTATGGTAGAAGTAGAAGTTTTTGGAGCTAAGTGCAAGTAGTTTGATTGGATTTGTTCAAGGTAATGTATGTGTGTTAAGGCTTTGTGCTTGATAGAGAATTGGCTCTGTGCCTTGACCTAGTTTTGGAAAGAGGACCTGGTGCTCAGTGCGCAAATCTCATGTTCGGTGTGAAGATCGACTATGTGGCTTAGTGCACATGATTAACTGAATGTAAGAGATTGACGAATAATAAAGAGGTGAAGCGGTTAGTGGACGTAGCCCCACACTAGGGTGAACCACGTATATCTAGTGTCTTATGGTTTGCTTTGTGCAATGCTATATCTATTATGTTTTGCTTAGTGCTTAGATTAGATGTGTAATGAATATGTATGTGTTTCTTAAATGCATTGCTTATGTTAGAATGTTAGATCTGATTCAAAGTGCTAAGTGCTAAGTGGTTGGAGTGCTTAATATTTGTTTTTACTTCACTAGATCTATCTTAGATATGTTCTGCGATGTTCATAAGGTGAATAAACTAATGCATGTCACTTCCTAACTTTATCAGAATACTCTGTGAAGTGTTATTATCACAGATCTGTGTCCCGGCTTGGTTACAAACACCTTCATCCTATAACCCCCCCCCCGCTTCTACCTCGAGTGAGACCTTGCCTGCTTCGCAGGTGTTGGCTAAAGGGTCAGTAGTCAGGGTTTTGTTGGTGCACTGTTAAGCGTTGAACCCTGGGTCTTCCCCTGTGCCAACAAATGGTTTCGTTGTCAGGACCTGAAACTGTGATTGCTGGGAACTGAAGTAAAGAAAAGAGAAGTTCTGTGTGTAGATATGTTTTTGAAGTGCGCAGTACTTTACTGGACTTGCAAATCTTTGTGCTAAGAAATAAATCTGATCTGAAGAAAAGAGGTAAGATCATAAAAGAGGTAAAGCTTTTTTCTTTGAGAAGAGAAAGATAAGTGAAATTTTTTGTTTTGAAAGCATGAACTTAAGTATGTTTAATAGGTTATTTCCTAGTCTGAAGGCTAGGGCACAGTTGAAAGAAAGAGTTGATTTGAGTAAATTTAATGGAAACGAAGAAATATATGTTATTCCTATGCATAGAAAGAGTTTTTGGAATAACAAGTGGATGCAGGAACCTAGAAAACGTTTATGCAAATTGTAGGTCCTGCACTATGATCCTAGTGCACAGTACAGAAGAGGTTGGGGAACATTTAAAAGAAAAAGAGGATTAAATTTGTGTTATAACTGTAGAAGACTGGGACATCTTTCTAAGGAATGCATTGGCACAGGTCCTATTTGTCTTTGTTGTAAGATTGTTGGTCATGAGGTTGAGGATTGTCCAAGGATGATTGCTAAAGTTGAAAGGATGAATGTAAGGCAAGAAAACTATGAAGAAAGTCAAGAGACTAAGGGCGTGTTAGAGAAAAGGCCAGAGAAAGTTCAAACTACATTAGTACAATTGAAAGAAATGATGGATGTTCACAAAGATGTCAGTTTACCAAAGATCCTGAAAGTAAAACAGTGCATAAGTGCAAGAATAGAAGACTTCGACATAGACTGTGTCTTGGATGAAGAAACACAAGTAAATATTATGATAGAAGACACTTGGAAAATTTTGGGAAATTCTACTGTGGTACCTTCGTTAGGAAGGATAAGCTTGTTTAAGGGAAAGATGATAACACTATGTGGAAAAATTACTAATGTACCTATTATTGTTCATGGAACATCGACTGAAGAAGAATTTGAAGTCATTAAGTTTGTTGGGGACAACGCCCCCTTTTCACTTTTGTTAGATAAGACTTGGATTGAGAAGGATTAGATTAGAAGGAAAGCAGAGGAAGAAGCTACAGAAAAGAAAAAGAAAAAACTAAGGGATTTCATAGCTAGAAAAATAGATCGACTAATAGAAGAACGAGAGGATAAGTCGAAGCAACAGAACAAAGTAACAATGCAGGAGGGACATAAGGAAAGAGAATTAGTTGTCAAGGTTGAAAGAATGCAAGAAGGCTTGAAGAACCTATCTATGAAAGAAATAAGTATATCCACCCAGGAAGTATTAAGAGAAGGTATATTAACTTCAGACCCTTTGAGGGCACATCAAAATTGCGAAGTCACTATGCTAGTGGAAGATAAGAATAAAAATGGAAAGAGGATTCCAGAAATAGTTAGAGAGACTTAGATCACAGGAAAGAAGGCAAGGAAGCTCAATAAAAAGAAGGCTAAGTTGGAAAATCCACAAGAAGCTACAGAAACCAGATGGAAGACTTCACAGACTGGAACCTTGCAGGAGACAGGTTCGCAGGATTTGAACCTCACTAGAACAACAGGACCACGCAAAATGGGGCTTCACCCTGGCGAAGTTATATGACCGTTGGAAGCACCCCGACCGTTGGAATGACACTCTAGAATGGTTAGAAAATGCATTTATGGGCTGATGGACCTCTTTTGGAGGTTGATACCACGCCATAACAGACAAATTTACATTGATGAAAGCATTTCCTAGCCGTTGGAAGATTTGTTATGGAACCCCTCTTATTTAACTCGTCGGTCACTGCGCCGGTACCACTTTTTTCCACCTGTGACTAACTGAGCCAAGAAGAGAATTGTCCGTGTATCGAGTTGTTCTATCTGAAACTAGACCCTGCATGTCCATTGTCTACCCAGATTGTCTGTTTGTCTACCCTGACCTATCTATTTAAAAGTTAGAATGTTGGGCAAACCCAGTGAATTAGAGAAGTTTTTTGAGGAATTCCTCAAGAAGATAATGGATAATAGACCGATATTTGAAGATCTCCAAGTGTCATCGACTAGGGGATTCCAGACTTACCCTTCAACTGGACGTCGTTCTGGCTGTGTCAACCCCGTGACTGAGCAGTGAAGTAAGCACCGTGGTGATCTAGATAATGTGAAGCAGATCCTGTTGATCCTACCAGAGTATATCCCACCTTTGGCTGGCGCTATTTATTGTGACAAAATCCCCTGAGATTATGATTACACCACATTCATAGCATACATTCTGAAAGGAATACACATAGTTGGGATTCAGTTATGACAAATCTCGCTATTGAAGAAGAACGACTTGAACTTGGGAGATCAGAAGAACTATGCCATGTTGGTTCCACATCGTTATATGATGAATTCAATTGGGAAGAAGCCTCACCTCGTCTCACAACCATGGATTAAGGGGCTAGAGCAATCCACCGTGCTGATTTTGATGAAGATTCCCCATTTTGGCCGCCACTAGAAGGTTAACACTTGTGTTAAACTCCTCTCGTCGTGTTATCATGGTGGATACCTATGGCTCGATAGAAGGATTACTGTGGATCTGGCATTGATCCACAAGATCACAAGCTTAAGTGTGAAGGGACCTGACCCTCAACAGTTTTATCCAAGGAAGGCCTCAAACTGTTCCCTGGCACAACGCATCAAGGAAGCTTACGGAGAAGTAGAGAAAAGAAAGAGAGGTTACAAGGTAGCCTCTATACAGGATGGTGCAGTGCGCCTTGATTTCCAACTCATATCTGGCAAGATCGTAAGGAAGAATCGCCCCACACAGGTCATCAGGTTCAATGTGGACCTCAGAGGAAAATGTGTGGAGGGCATGTAGATGAACTAGGCGAACTACCTCGTCAATGAGCTAGAGAGGGATTTCCGTGAAGCCCAGGATTTGGGATATGAATTCCATTACAGGTGGTTGATCATTTTGATCACATTTGTCACTTGGAAAATGCCTGAAGGATCCACCTTCCCATAGATCGAACCCTTGGAGCCATTGGTCGCTCAGTTTTCCACCTTGTGGCACACCAATGACATGAAGAAGCAGTGGCAGTCCAACACTATGTTTCATGCATACTATCAGCAATTAAAGGTTTCCATTGAATCATTTCCACGCATGACACCGCTCACCCTACACCAGTACAGACCAATAGCAAAGTTTCATGTTGATCCTCATTTCATCTACATCACTGCGTGCAGAGATGAGAACCAAGAATAATTATAGTTGTACTATAAGTTGACATATGAAGACATGGAGCAGATTACAAAGGAGTGGTCGGAGGAATTTCTTGTACCTATTGTTGATACAGAACTCTCTAACACGGACACCATAGGAAGCCCCATAGTCAACCGGGTCAAGCATGTTGGATATTCCAGTGGGATGAAGAAGAAGAAAAAGAAGGAGGAAGTCCAGGATATAGAGAGTGATGAGGAGGGCAACGCTTCTGAAGATAATGGTTCTGATTCGATAGGAGGAGGAGAAGATGAAGAAGAAGGATAGGGAGGAGGTGATGAAGGAGAATAAGGGAAAGGAGAAGGTGAAGCTACCACCCCTCCACTTGAGGATCCCCATGTTGGGACAGTAACACCACATATGAGGAAGGTTTCTCTAAAGAAACCTTCAACCAGGAAGAAGACACGTGCTAATAATCCCTAGTTGGAGGCCACGCTCATGAAGGACGATATCATTATGGTTCGAGGAGCTATGGAGGACGCTTCTAAGGACATCTTGTAGAGATATGGAGAGAGGTAGGAGGATCTATATGGAAGGATCAAGAAGGAATTGAAGGAAGTACAACACGCTGTTTGTTTGGTTTGTGCAATACCTATTACGCCTTCCTCATCATAGATTGTAGAATTGGGGATGAACCATCCCAATTGAGAAGACTGGTGGATGCAACAGAAGCTCAACTTCAAAGAGTCTAGGAAGAGAAGGATAAGGATACAGAAGCCTTGAAACAAGCGAAATATGGATTCCTAGTGCAAGTACGAGTAGCACAGGACAAAGTAGTATCCTAGGAAAGTGAGAAAGTAGAGTTTCAGGTGAAGCTCCAGGAGGAAAAAGATTAGGTACAGAGAGAAAAGGAGAAGTTTCTCGCAGAGCGGTCCATGGTCAAAGAAGTAGTGAGTAAAGCATGTCACTCTGTGCCAAGGTTGGCATAGGAGGAGAAAGAGTTAGTTGAGGCTCAATTAGTGAAGCTCGTTGAGACCCTCAAACAGTGTCAATCCAGGATAACAGAATTGGAGGCCCAAGTAGTACCGAGCACCCCGCAGGAGGTGCGTGATTGGAGGGAGGAAACTGCTAAGAACACAGTAGTAAGGATAAGAGCTCTCACCTCAGAGTGAAAACAACTAATTGATATAATTGCACAGACATATGAATGCCTTGCCGAGGATCCAGAGATAAGAAATATAGAAGCACAGTTACAGGAGGTGTAGCAACAAACATTTTTTGTGCAGGAATAGATGAAGCTTCTCATTGTGGTAGAAAGAATGAAAAGATCCCAGGCGCAATGCGCAGTACAAAAACAGATCACTACCCTCTAGGGAAAGGTAATGGAAGCCATGCAGAAGCTGCAACCTATGCAGGATGAATCCTATAAGGTGTTCGAAGAGATTAATGGACAGGGATCACAATTGGACCAATTGGTTGCATTAGTAGAACAACGCCTGGAAGGGCCTATTACAGAGCAGATGATCCAAGAGCTCTCTGAGCAGGAGGCTCAAGCGAAGAAGCAATTTGAGGCAGCCTGAGTCAATCTTGAGGCCTTCAAAGCAACATTGTCCAGACCTAAGTGACTCAGGATGAGTCACAGGTGAGTGTTGGGGGCCTATTGGCCCTCGACCAATTTTTGAGGAAACATTGGTTAAAGTTGGCCCACTTTTGGACTTCGACACGATGGTCGAAGATGGATCACCCAGGCGGAGCTGAGATCGTGGATCTCACTTATTTTGTGGGCTATGTGGACTCAGTAAGGGGTCCTCTAGGGTTTTGTAATGGATTTATGGGATGTCGACCCATGGGTTCTCCCCATGTTTGGCCCTATTGTAATGGTTTGTAAAAGTATAAATAAAGAAGAATGTATGGTAGAAGTATAATTTTTTGGAGATAAGTGCAAGTAGTTCGATTGGCTTTGTGCAAGGTAATGTATGTGTGTTAAGGCTTTGTTATTGATAGAGAATTGGTTCTGTGCCTTGACCTATTTTTGGAAGGAGGATTTGGTGCTTAGTGCACAGATCTTCTGTCTGGTGTGAATCTCGAATCTGTGGCTTAGTGCATAGGAGTAACCAAATGTAAGAGATTAACGAATAATAAAGAGGCGAAGCGGTTGGTGGACGTAGCCCCACACTGGGGTGAACCACGTATATCTGGTGTGTTATGGTTTACTTTGTGCATTGTTATATCTGTTATGTTTTTCTTAGTGCTTAGATTAGATGTGTAATGAATATGTATGTGTTTATTAAATGCATTTCTTATGTTAGAATGATAGATCTAATTCAGAGTGCTAAGTGCTAAGTGGTTGAAGTGCTTAATATTTGTTGTTACTGTGCTATATCTATCTTAGATATGTTCTGCGATGTTCATAAGGTGAATAAAATAATGCATGTCACTTCCTAGCTTGATCAGAATACTTTGCAAAGTGTTATTATCACATATCTATGTCCCATCTTGGTTACATACACCTACGTCTTGTAACCCCCCCGACTTCTACCTCAGGTGATACCTCGCCTTCTTCGCAAGTGTTGCTGAAAGGGTCGATATTTGGGGTTTTGTTGGCACGTTGTTAAGCGTTGAACCATGGGTCTGCCCCTATGCCAATAGACTGTCTTCATATGTTGGTCGATTGTCTGGCCGACAGGTTGTCGACTACTTGATCGATTGTTGTAGAGATCTGGTTGATCACCTGACCTACTATTTCTAGATGTAGGTCAACTATCGAACAACTAATTCTAGGAGAAGTGTGATGAACCATCATTACTTGATGTTCCAACATTATTCACTGAAATAAAATATGCAGCCTTAGTCAATTTATCCACCACTACCATGATGGAATCGTGTTGCTTCGTTGTTTTGGGTAGCTTTGTAATAAAATCAATTGTAACCACTTCCCATTTCCACTCAGGAATGGGAAATGGTTGTAGTAGTCTCGTTGGATGTCTATGCTCAACATTTACCTTTTGACACTCTAGATACTTGGTGATATAATTATCCACTTCTTTCTTCATTTTGAGCCAAAAGTATTGGCTCCTTACAACCGCAATTGACTTCTAATATTCTAGGTGCCCAACATATGGCACATTGTGAATTTTCTTCATCATTGTATTTTTCATCTCTCTAGAATTTGGAACATATACTTTTCCTCTGTACATGAGGATTCCATCCTCTTTATGATCATATTATTTAAATTTTTGCTGCAAATTTCCTTGTTGTAATGTTTCTTGTATTTGCAAATAGTGCTGATATGAAATTGCAGCTTCTAAAATTCTATATTTCATATCAGTTATATATATGCTAATGGTTGTAGCATGCATCTCATGCAATCTTCTTCTAATTGCATCAACCACTCGTTTCTCCTTTCCTTTGATGTGCTTAATTTCAAAGTCATACTCGCTAAGGAATTTGAGAAATCTAGTTTGTCTAGAATTTAATGCGGGTTGTACAAACAAATATTTCAGACCACAGTGGTCTGTCCTTAGCTCAAATATTCGACCCATGAGGTAGTGTCTCCACATTTTTATTGCATGAATAATGTATGCTAATTATAATTCATGTTTATCATAATTCTTCTCATGTCTTTTAATTTCCTAGACTCATATCATACCACACGATCCTTTTGTGTGAGGACTCCACTGATCCCTTCATTGCACACATCCGTGCACACAAAAAAATCTTTGTTGGGGTCTACATTCTTCAATATTGGCGCACTAGTCAATAATCCTTTCATTTGCTAAAATATTTATTTGCATTCGAGAGTCCATTCAAATTTAACTCATTTTGCAAAGAAGTTATTAAGCTTGCAATATTTGAAAAGTCTTTTATGGATCTTCGGTAATAACCTGCAAGACATATGAATGATATTACCTCTACTCAATTTATTTGTGTTTTCCATCCCCTAATTTCTTCTATCTACTTAGGATCAACTACTATCCCATTTGCTGAAATAATATGACCCAAGTAATGAATCTTGTTTTGATAGAATATGCACTTAACTCATCATACAATTTATTCTCTCTTAAAACTTGTAGCACCATCCTTAAATGTTTCTCATGTTCCTCCTTTAGTTTTGAGTATATGAGTATATAATCTAGGAACACAATTACAAACGTGTCTAGGTATTCCCTAAACACTCGACTCATCAAGCACATGAAAAAAAATGGAGCATTTGATATCCCAAAAGGCACTTCCACAAATTCATAATCCATGTATCTTTTCCATAATGTTGTCTTGATAATATCTTCTTCCTTTATTCTCACTTGATGATGGCTCGATATCAAGTCAATCCTGGGAAATATTCTTTCACCTTTCAAGTGATCAAATAGATCATCGATCCTTGTTAAAGGTTACTTGTTCTTTATGGTGACCTTATTAAGATATCATAAATCAATACAAAACCTTAATATTCCATCTTTCTTCTTCACAAAAATAATTGGGGCACTGCAAGGTGACACACTTGGGCGTATATACCCATTCTTTAATAGTTCTTCAAGATGCATCTGCAACTCTTTCTATTCTAGTATGCCCATTCAGTATGGTGTCTTGGACACTCAGGCTTCTCCGAGCACCAAATCAATAGAGAAATCAATGTCTCTCTTTGGTGGAAATATTGGGATTTTCCCAGAAACATATTCAAAATCCTTCAAGATTGGATGGTCTTCAACACTTTCCACTTTATCTCTTGCTGCCTCTTCCATATGGGCTGAAAAAATTTGACATCCCTTCCTGAAACTCTTTTTCAACTGCATGGATGAAATTTATCTAACAACTACCACCCTTGGAATGCCTCAAACATTTCCTTTCTACTTGTATTCATTAAGACAAGTGATTGTATTATTGTAACAATCTAGGACAACATGGTGTTTTTCCAACCAATCCATGCTAATTAGACAATCATATGAAACTAATGGTATGATGTTCACGTCTACCTTTGTGCTCAGTCCATCCATGTCTATCGGATAATCTTTAACCAATTCGTTGATTTTCCTCTTAGCCCTTGTGGCTAACTGCACTAACCAATATTTCTTATTCTTACTTCTTTTTAAGTGAAATATTTCAACAATATTATATTTTATGTAACTATGGCTAGCTCCAAAATTAATTAAAATTTCTATGGGCTCGTTGTCAATCTTACCTTCCACTTCAATCATAGGGGACTGATACTCTGCTTGCTTGTTGTCGATGGATGTATAAATCCTTGGCATGTTTCTTCCCATGACCTCAACTATTTCATTATCATGAATATTGTGGAAAATCCTCATCCTTTCTCCTTTGTGAGGGTAGTCTCTAAATAAGTGATCTCCCTCACATTCCCAACACTTCATGGGTTGTTGTCTGGGCCTTTTCCCAAATGAATTTTCCATCTTGGGTTCAATTTGGACTGACTTCCCTTGTTGATTTTCTTGGGAATTATTTTTGAAAAATGGTGGCTTAAAACCATTTTGAATTTTCTCTTTCACCTTTCATCTTGTCATTCCAAGCCTTTTGGAAGACTGGCCTTCCTCTACTATGCTCATAAAGAGTTTTTTCTCTCCTTATGGCCTCCTCCAAAGTTCGGGGGTTATCATAGTGTATCTTGTCACTGTAGAAGGAGGGTAACCCACTCAAAAAACTTTGGATTTTGACCTTCTCATCATATATGAATCCCACATAATTCATCAATTCAAAGAACCTATTTTCATATGTATCCATTGTCATGCTTTCCAGCTTGAGTTCAAAGAATGCTTCCTTTCATAGTAATGTTTTGACAAATATTTCTCTTGGAAATATCATTTGAACTACCTCCATCAAACCTTCTTCTCGTCAAGGTGTTTGGCTTGTTTAAGATGATCGCACCACATGGTTGTATTTCCTTGCAAGTGGTAGGTTGCAATTATGGTTTATACCCTTGAGGAGTAATCATGTAGCTAGAAATACTTCTTCATTTCCAATAGTCATGCTTCAACCTCTTTTCCCTTTCTATGTTCACCATTCAAAGTTGGTGGCTTGATTTTCCAGAGTTGGTCGTGTAAGATGTCTGACTCATGCCTTCTTCTCTGCCTCCTAATAGGAGACACACTTGGGCTATTCCCTATCCCTGAACTTGCACGAGCTCTCCTAGTGGATTTCTTGGGAGAATGATGTCACCTACACATTCTTCTTGATTTTTTTTCATTCCCATGATCATCCCTTATACTATGAGATCCTGATGATGCCACTTGTTTGGCACTAGATTCTTGATTTGATCTAGAGTCAATAGAGAATCCAATGTCTCTCTTTGGTGGCAATCCTGGGATTTCCCAAAAAACATATTCAAAATCCTTCAAGACTGGATGGTATTCAATACTGGTGGCTACCTCTTCCATATATGTTGCAAAAAAATAATATCCCTTCCCGAAATGATTTTTTAGTTGCATGGTTGAAATTTCTCTAACAACTACCACTCTTGGAATTCCTGGAAAATTTGCTCGTTACCCCTATTCATGGAGACAAATGATTGTCTTGTTGTAACACTCTATGATAGCATGGTGTTTTTCCAACCAATCCATGCTAATTAGACAATATTATGAAACCAATGGTATGATGTTCACATTTACCTATGTGTTGAGTCCATTCATGTCTATTTGACAATATTTAACCAACTCATTGATTTTCCTCTTAGCCCCTGTGGCTAACTGAACTAACCAAGATTTATTATTCTTACTTCTTTCTAAGTGAAATATTTCAACAATGTTAGAGTTTATGTAACTATGGCTAGCTCCAAAATCAATTAAAATTGTTGTGGGATGGTTGTCAATATTGCCTTCCACTTCAATCACGGGGAAATGATACTATGCTTTCTTGTTGTCTAAGGATGCATAAATCCTTGGCATGTTTCCTCCCATGTACTCAACTATTTCATCCTCTCGAATATTGTGGAGAATCCTCATTCCTTCTCCTTTGTGAGGGTAGTCTCTATATTAGTGATCTCCCTCACATTCCAAACACTTCATGGGTTGTTGTCTTGGCCTTTTCCCAAATGAATCTACCATCCTAGGTTCATTTTGAGCTGACTACCCTTGTTAATTTTCTTGGGAATTATTTCTAAAAAAGGGTATCTTAAAACCTTTTTTACTTTTCTCCTTTTTACCCTTAATCTTGTCATTCCAAACCTTTTGGAAGACTGAACTTCCTCTGCTCAGCTCAACTCATAATTATGTTTTTTCTCTCCTTACGGCCTCCTCCAAAGTCCCAAGGTTATAATAGTGTATATTTTCACTGTAGAAGGAGGGTAACCCACTTAGAAACCTTTGTATTTTGAATCTATCATCCTTTGTGAATCCCACGTACTTCAAAAATTCAAAGAACCTATTTTCATATTCATCCATGGTCATGCTTCCCAACTTTATTTCAAATAACTCTTTCATATTCCTTTCACAATAATGTTTTGAAAAGTATTTCTCTTGGAAACATCCTTTGAACTACATCCATGAGACCTTATTATCATCAAGGTGTTTGGTTGCTTAAGATGATCACACCAGATGGTTTCCTTTCCTTGCAAGTTGTAGGTTGCAATTCTAGTTTCTACCCTTGAGGGGTAATCATGCAGCTAGAAATACTTCTTTATTTTCAACAGTCATGATTTAACCTCTTCTCCATTTATTTTCTCACCATTGAAAGTAGGTGGCTTGATTTTACTAAGTTGATTGTGCAAGATTTCTTACTCAGGCCTTCTTCTCTTCCTTCTAACATGACACACACTTGGGATACTCCCTATCCCTGGAATTGCATGAGATCTCCTAGTGGATTTCCTTAGAGACCGATGACACATGCTCATGCTTCTTGACTACCTATTATTCCCATGATCATCCCTTATGTTATGGGAACCTGATGCTGCCACTTGTCTGGCACTAGCTGCTTGCTTTGTGCTAGATTCAATAGAGAAATCAATATCTCTCTTTCGTGGAAGTCCTGGGATTTTCCCAAAAACCTATTCAAAATCCTACAAGACTGGATGGTCTTCAATACTTACCACTTTATCTTTGGTTTCCTCTTCCATATGGGCTATAAAAATATGACATCCCTTCCTGAAATGACTTTTTAGCTGCATGGCTGAAATTTCTCTAATAACTACCGCTCTTGGAATGCCTTGAGAATTGCATTGCTTCCCCTCTTCATTGAGACAAGTGATTGTATTATTGTAACAATCTAGGAAGACATGGTGTTTTTCCAACCAGTTAGTTCCAATTAGACAATCATATGAAACCAATGGTACGATGTTCACATCTACCTTTGTGTTGAGTCCATTCATGTCTATTGGACAATCTTTAACCAACTCACTGATTTTCCTCTTAGCCCCTATGGATAACTGAAATAACCAATATTTCTTATGCTTAATTGTTTTTAAGTGAAAAATTTCAACAATGTTAGAGTTTATGTAACTATGGATAACTCCAGAATCAATTAAAATTGCTATGGGCTGGTTGTCAATATTACCTTCCACTTCAATCATGGGGGAATGATACTCTTCTTTCTTGTTTTCTAAGGATGCATAAATCCTTGGCATGTTTCCTCCCATGTACTCAACTATTTCATCCTCCAAAATATTGTGGAAAATCCTCATTCCTTCTCCTTTGTGAGGTTAGACTCTATATAAGTGATCTCCCGCACATTCCCAACACTTCATGGGTTGTTGTCTTGGCCTTTTCCCAAATGAATCTACCATCCTAGTTTCATTTTAGGTTGACTTACCTTGTTGATTTGCTTGGGAATTGTTTTTGAAAAAGGGTGGCTTAAAACCTTTTCTCCTTTTCTCCTTTTTACCCTTCATCTTGTCATTCTAAGCCTTTTGGAAGACTGGGCTTCCTCTACTTTGCTCATAAATATGCTTTTCTCTACTTATGGCCTCCTGCAAAGTCCCGAGGTTATCATAGTGTATATTTTCACTGTAGAAGGAGGGTATCCCACTTAGAAACCTTTATATTTTGACTTTCTCATCCTTTATGAATCCCAGATACTTAAACAATTCAAAGAACCTGTTTTCCTATTCATCGATTGTCATGCTTCCCAGCTTGAGTTCAAAGAACTCTTTCGTCTTCCTTTCATAATAATTTTATGAAAACTATTTGATATGGATTTTATGAGTAGAATGGAATGAATAAAGATTATTAAAAGATTTTTAACACAGAATAACAAAGATGTAGTAATTAGTTTTCTATTTAATAAGGAAATAAGTTGAAACTATAAAATGTAGCGGAAAACA
>JASDQU010213638.1:0-12614 GCA_032191745.1 Picea mariana | reverse complement strand
CTCACAGCTCCTCCTGATCCAACGGCCTGCAGAGTTTCGATGTTCCTCCTCGAGGACTCTCCATCGTCCATTTATATCTTTGAACTCCCCTCACTTGGATCTACGCAGTGTTAAATTCTATGCTCGTTCTTCCAATTGGATGATCCACGGGAATTTCCACAATGATCCAACGCTTGACGACATTCTTCCTCCTAAGATTTTACTCGATTCCAACTTAGGAGATTTTCTAAGTCTACGATGACTCAACCTTTGTTCCTTCTAGGGAATGAATTCCTGATCTTGACAACACCTTCCGAAGTGTTATCCCTTCTGAGCTTTGTCTAGTTCAGACTTCGATCTCTCACGCACTCCTTGCGTCTGAGGGATTTCAATAACTCAGATCCATGGTGTTCCTCTCTATCTCAATGCACATCTTGTAGAGCTTCCAATGAAGAGAAACAATTGAAACTGGGAAAATTCACAGTTCCATCCACTTGTTCATGAAAAACAAAAAATGACAGGAAATTGCACACAGGCCAAACACTGCACATTTGGATCAATTTTCCATTCTGTTATATTCACAAGTGCCCAATGGCTACATATTACATTCAAAATTACAATAACTCAAAACATTTAGATCTCCTTCTACTTCGCAGTTATCTCCTACAACTAAGATCTCTCTGTATTCTCGCTCTCTCTAACTGGGTGTACAAACTTTTACATAACTCAAAAATGTTTCTAGGAATTTTTTCCTAGCTACTTACCTACTCTAAACCTTATCCTACGCTATCTTAGTATAGTCATATTCCAGAGCCGAAGTGGAAACTTCTGCTCTGTATACAATTTCAAAAACCTGTTTCAAAGGGAAAAATCCGGCACCGGTTCAAGTGTGCCTCCGAAGGTGAATTTAGGCACTGAGTGGAGGCGTATTTCAAAATTGTTTGTGACTTCTCACATTGAAGTTTTGGAGGAACTCTCACGTGTTGGGTGATCCCACCTTTGTGCACTTGCCAACGCTCCTCCTGCATCATATTCCCCTTGACAAAAATTCATGGACTCCTATCCATGAGCTCCTCTATTGACTTTCCCTGCTTCTGGATAGCAACTTTTTTTTCCCAACTGGCATCTTCTATTGGGTGTCCTTTCCATTTGACTAGATATTCAAAATAAGTCCTCATCCTGGTCTTCTTTCCAATCCTCTGATCAACAATTTTCTCCATTTGCGACGTTTTTGCCACAAGCATCTGTTTCTCCCATTGAATCTTTCCTTGATTTTCTGACCCTTCTGTGTCATCTTTCCTATAAGGGTACAGGTATGAAACATTGAATATGGGTGAAATGCCCACACCATCTGGAAGCTTGATATCATAGGCGTTTGCATCAAACTTCCTCAAGATCTTACAGGGTCCTATCTTCTTCATCTTCAATTTGTTATATGTTCCCCTAGGGAACCTTTCCTTTCTGAGATGTGCTAAAACCTGATCTCCTACTTCAAATTGAAGTTCCATGTGATGTTGATCAACCCTGTGCTTATATTTCTGGTTAGAACTCTGTAATTGTTCCTTGATCCGACTATGGAGTCTCTGCATTTCAGCAGCAAAATCCTCTACTACAACGCTTTTGATCTCTCCCTGTTCCAAGTCCCTTAACTCAGACACTCCCCTTGGTTGCATTCCATATAGTATTTGGAATGGGCTCCTTCTAGTGCTTCTATTTGGTAATTCATTGTATGCAAATTCTTCTTGTGGTAGAATCTGATCCCACTGGTTATGGTGTTCAATAACCAAGCTTCTCAATATGTTTCCCAAACTTCTATTTACCACCTCAGTCTACCCATATTTCTGAGGGTGACAAGATGAGATGAAGGACAAATTTGTCCCCATATTCTTCCACAATTTCATCCACAAGTGACCAACAAATTTTGTGTCTCTGTCTGAGACAATGCTCCTGGGTAGGCCGTGAAGTCTCACAACTTCTCTGAAAAACAGATTTGCAACATGTGTTGCATCACTAGTCTTCTTGCATGGGATGAAATGTGACATCTTGGAAAACATATCCACCACCACAAATATGGAATCGAATCATCATTGTGTTCTTGGCAATCCCAACATGAAATCCATGCTTATTGCATCCCAAGGCCTCTCTGGTATTGGCAATGGTTGATACAATCTAGTGTTTTGTCTCTTACCCTTTGCATGTTGGTAGATTCTACATATGTTCACCAACTTTATCACATCTGTTCTCATACCTGGCCAATAGTATGAGCTACTCAACTGTGCAAATGTTTTATCATGGCTGAAGTGTCTAGCCAATCCTCCACTATGCTTCTCCTTCAGAAGCTTATCCCTCATTGAGCATCTTGGTATGCACACTTGATTTCCTTTGAAAAAAAATCCTTCCTGAAACATATACTCTGTCCAATGACTTCTATCTCTCAGTACAGGGCTTGTACATGCTTCATAGGACTCCTTGAAATATATATCATCATAATACATATCCTTAATGTGTTCAAACCCCAAGGTCTTCACTTGGAATTCCTGCAGAATTAAACATCTCCTACTTAAAGCATCGACAACTTTGTTAGTATTTCCAGCATGTTGTTTTATGACAAAAGTAAAATTTTGCATAAATTCAACCCATTTTGCATGTCTCTGATTTAGTTTTTCTTGTCAGGTTATGAATTGTAAAGCTTGGTTATCATTGTACAAGACAAACTCTTTCAGGACAAGATAATGCCTCCATTTCTTCAAATCTTGAATTATCGCATAAAACCCTTTGTCGTATGTGGAGTATTTCCTCTTAGTCTAATTCAGCTTCTCGCTGAAATAGGCAATAGGTTGATTGTCCTTACTTTCTATAAAAACTTTCTAAACCATCAAAGTTCCTTACCTCTAACATGCTCCTTGGTGACAGCCATTCTCTGATCGCTTTCACCTTCACTGGATCCATCTTCAATTCATTCGAAGAGATCACGAAACCAAAATAAATGAGTTTTGTCTTCATAAAAGAGGATTTCTTCAAATTGATCAGCATCTTCTCCTGCTATAGCCTCCTCATTACTAGAGTTAGGTGCCTCAAATGCTCCTCTTTAGTCTTGCTAAAAATCAGCATATCGTCTAGATATACAACCACGAACTTGCCAATGAAATCTTTCAAAATTTCATTCATCAACCTCATAAAAGTACTCGGGGCATTCGTTTAGCCAAATGGCATAAATAGCCACTCAAATAGACCTTCTTTCGTCTTAAAGGTTGTTTTCCATTCATCACCTTCTCTCATCCTGATCTGGTGATATCCACTTTTCAGATCTATCTTGGAAAAGAAATTTTCTCCACTTAAGGAATTTATTAAGTCATCCATTCTCAGTAAAGGAAATCTATACTTTATGGTGATCTTTTTGATGGCTCTCGAGTCTATGCACATTTTCCATCCTCCATCTTTCTTTGGGCTTAACACAGTGGTACTGCGCATGGGCTCAAACTTTCTCTGACCAAACCCTTATCCAACAATTCTTGGACTTGTTTCTTCACCTCCTCATTTTCTCGAGGTGTTAATCTGTACGCTGCCTTGTTTGGCAGGCTTTCTCCTGGTATCAAGTCGATATGATGAATTCTACTCCTGATGGGTGGCAATGAGTTTGGAAACTCATCCACCACTATATCAACAAAATTATCCAGCAACTCCTGAACTTCTTCAGGTAAATCATCCACTGATGTACTCGTAAGGATGACTCTGGGCTTCCTCACCATAGTGAACTGCATCTCCTATTCTTCCTTGACTTCTTTCAGGAGTTCCTTCCCACTCATGAGAAGTATTATTGTGTTGGCTTCCTCTTCCACTCTCTTCTCCTCCATTGGCAGTAACATATGCGTCCTACCATTCTTCTCCAATGTATATGTATTTTTCCTCCCATCATGAATGAAATTTCTTCCAAAATGCCATGGTATTTCCAATAGAATATGGCATACGTCCATAGAAATTACATCACATAGGATTTCATCCCTATATCCTCCTATTTTAATTTCAACTATGCATTGTTAAGTGATCATTACCTGTTTTCCTTTTTGCAACCATGAGACTTTGTATGGCCTTGGATGTGCAGTTGTCTTTAGCTCCAATTTCTCCACCATCTTTGTGGATACTA
The DNA here is from genome assembly GCA_032191745.1 of Picea mariana. Taxonomy (NCBI): domain Eukaryota; kingdom Viridiplantae; phylum Streptophyta; class Pinopsida; order Pinales; family Pinaceae; genus Picea; species Picea mariana. Next base: position 8,491 of record JASDQU010213638.1, on the reverse strand, counting down.
GGTTGTTATTACTCCCACTATCAATGATAACCTTGCATACTTTGTTGTTAATCTTCCAAGTTGTCCTAAATAGACTGTTTCTCTGCACTGGCTTTTCAAATTCTGCCTCTGGTTTTAAGAGAACTTTTCTCAACATCAGGGATGGTCCATCCTCTACTCCTTCTGCCTCAACATCTCTTTGTTGTGCTTCTAAAATGTGGGCTTATCCTCCTTCCTTCTTCTTCTCAGGACATTCCCAAGACATGTGCCCTATCTTTCCACCGTTATAGCAACTTATTCCTCCTCTGCCTCTGCCTCTAGAAGAGTTTCTTCCACCACTCTATCTTCCTCATGAAATTCCTCCTTGTTCTGAGTGATTGTGTGGTTTCTCAACCTCATCCTTAGACTGATGTGATTTGTCACGGTTAAATCCCTTACTTTTTCTTGGGATTGAGGCTTTACCTCTTCCTCGCTGGTTCTATTTTCTGGCCAACTTCTCCTCTACCTTCAACAGAAACTGATAAGCATCTTCCAGCGTCCTCAATGACATCATGATAAGTTCATCCTAGATTTCATATCTCAATCCATTTATATATCTGGTGAGCCTTTCTTCGTCTCTCTCTCGTTGTCCAGTTCTGATGTTCGGCCAGTAGAACTACTCAGTGTACTCCTTGACTGTCATCCCTTTCTGTCTCAGGTTCTGTAGCTTCCTGAATATATTGATCTGGTAGTCTTTGGGTATGAACTTAGCCTTTTGTTTGGCTACCATCCTATCCCAACTCTTTATCCTTTGTTTTCCTTTACTTCTGCTCTCAGCCTACAGTTCATCCCACCACAGTGCTACATGCCCTTTTAGCTAGGTGATTGCCTGCTTCAGCTTCTTCTCCTCATCGACATCTTCATAGTCGAAGTGTTTGTCCATGGACCTTATCCAGTCCGACAGTTCTTCAACATCTAGATTTCCCTCATACATGGGGACCTCTATCTTAGCTCTGCCTCCTAATCTGGCAATTGCTCTCACCAAACATTCCTCTGCAACATCCTCTCCTGCAGCTTCTTCAACCCCAACCTCTTCACATTATGCATCACTGACATCCCCAATGTCAGGTGCTCTCCTCTGTGTTGCTTCCATTATTTCCAATCAGGCGTAAAGCTCTTGCATCTCCCTCTCTATAGCACGGTTGACTAAAGGCAGCTCTCATCTTCTTGGCAGCGTTATCTTGACTATCTGTCACACATAGAGTACAACTTGGAGTTCTTTGTCTCCTTCTTTTCCTCCTTTGCCTGAAGTCTATAAATGAAAAAATGATGCTCTGATACCACCTGATGTAGACCCCCTACTTCAATAGGGTTCTGCAACCTCCCAGTCTTTGGATCATTCTCTTCCCTGAGTCGAAATGGCCCGTCAGGCTCCTGCTGGAATCCCTTGGACAGATCCACAGGTCCCTTCGTCCTCTGGTACAGATCTTGAGAAAAACTCTGCGCGCCTCCTTTTCACATTTCAGGGTTTCATGATTTCATGAGTTGGGATTCCACGTCTCCTGACTCCTGGTCTCTCGAACACTTGATCCCCAAAATGATGAAATATACCCGTGACCACGTTCCACCTTTCGGGATTTCAGAATTCGTGATTTCACGATTCCAGCATTAGACAGTTCTTGGCCCTTCAACCTCCCAGGTCCTGAAATGCCGAAAAGGGATTAAAGGGCTTTCACTCCTCCCTTATCCTCCATCCACGTGACCACAACTCTGTGTCCACACACTTAATGCCAAATCACTATTAACTTTTGGGATTTGATGAATCATGATGCAAGGGTCCCTGCTTTCTCCTTTCGAACCCCTGGTGGTCAAAATGCCAAAATGGAAAAATGCCGAAATGCCGAAATTTCTCAATGCTTGTTCCTTCAAGATTTCGCATCTAGTGAAATCAGGAAACAAGGAGTATCCTTGTTCCTTGGAGTCTCCGGTCATTGAAAATTCAAAATGTCCCAGCGCCTTATCCTTTGGGTTTTTGTGAATCACAATTTTGGGTTTCACGATTTTGGGAAATCCGATCGCAAGGGATATCTCTTCTCCTTGGAACCCTCGATGGCTGAAATGCTGAAGTGTCGAAGGGTTGATTGGGACTTTTACCGAAAAGGAATTATGGGTTTTGTGAATTTGTAGATCCTAATGCAAGTTCTTCGACTCTTCAATTCCTGAAACCCAAAATGCCGAAATACTGGGGACCGGGGCTTCACAAGTCAAGCGTCCCGTTCCTTCACTCCTCGAGCGATCAGTTTCCAAAACACCGAAATGTCGAAATATCCCGTCATTCAATCAATGGCTCACAACGATCCTTGGGATTGAGGATTCTGGTCGAATCGCGATTTTGTGGTTCAGGATTCTGAAAGAAAAGAGTCTCTGTCTTTCCAACTCGTGGTACCCGAAATCATGAAATGGGCATTGAGAAAATCTCGCTGCTAACCTCCTCGCTTTCACCTTCTCTGGATCCATCTTTAGTTCAATCGAAGAGATCACGAAACCCAAATAAATGAGTTTTGTCTTCATAAAAGAGGATTTCTTCAAATTGATCAACAACTTCTCCTACTGTAGCCTCCTCATTACTAGCGTTAGGTGCCTCAAATGCTCCTCTTTAGTCTTGCTAAAAATCAGTATATCGTCCAGATATACAACCACAAAATTGCTAATGAAATATTTCAGAATTTCATTCATCAACCTCATAAAAGTACTCGGGGCATTCGTTAAGACAAATGGCATGACTAGCCACTCATACAGACCTTCATTCATCTTAAAGGTTGTTTTTCATTCATCACCTTCTCTCATCCTGATCTGGTGATATCCACTTTTCAGATCTATCTTGGAAAATAAATTTTCTCCACTTAAGAAATCCATTAAGTCATCCATTCTTGGTAAAGGAAATCTATACCTGATGGTGATCTTGTTGATGGCTCTCGAGTCTGTGCACATTCTCCATCCTCCATCTTTCTTTGGGCTTAACACAGTTGGTACTGCACATGGTCTCAAACTTTCTCTGACCAAATCCTTATCCAACAATTCTTGGACTTGGTTCTTCACCTCCTCATTTTATCGACATGTTAATCTGTACACTTCCTTGTTTGGCAGGCTTGATCTTGGTATCAAGTCGATATGATGACTTCTACTACTGATGGGTGGCAATGAGTTTGGCAACTCATCCACCACTATATCAACAAAATTATCCATCAACTCCTGAACTTCTTTAGGTAAATCATCCACTGATGTACTCGTAAGGATGACTCTGGGCTTCCTAACCACAGTGAACTGCATCTCCTATTCTTCCTTGACTTCTTTTAGAAGTTCCTTCCCACTAATGAGAAGTATTCTTGTGCTGACTTCCTCTTTCGCTCTCTTCTCCTCCATTGGCAGTAACATATGCATTCTACCATTCTTCTCCAATGTATATGTATTTTTCCTCCCATCATGAATTACATTTCTATCAAACTACCATGGTCTTCCCAACAGAATATGGAATACGTCCATGGGAATTACATCACATAGGATTTCATCCCTATATCCTCCTATTTTAATTTCAACTAGGCATTATTTAGTGATCATTACCTATTGTCCTTTTTGCAACCATGAGGCTTTGTATGGCCTTGGATGTTCAGTTGTCTTCAGCTCCAATTTCTCCACCATCTCTATGGATACTAGGTTGTCAGTACTCCCACTGTCAATGATCACCTTGCATACTTTGTCCTTAGTCTTGCAAGCTGTCCTGAAGAGACTATTTTTCTACACTAGCTTTTCAAATTTTGCCTATGGTTTTAAGAGAACTTTTCTCAACATTAGGGTGCTCCATCATCTGCTCCTTCTCCCTCAGCATATCTTCGTTGTGATTTTGAAATGTGGGCTTCTCCTCCTTTCTTCTTCTTCTCGGGACATTCCCAAGACATGTGCCCTATCTTTCCATAGTTAGAGAACCTTACTCCTCCTCTGCCTCTTCCTCTAGAAGAGTTTCTTCCACCACTCTGTCTTCCTCATGAAATTCCTCCTCATTCTAATTGATTATGTGGTTTATTAGCCTCATCCTTAGACTGATGTGCTCTATCACGATTAAATCCCTTACTTTTTCTTGGGAGCGAGCCTTTACCTCTTCCTTGCTGGTTCTGTTTGCTGGCCAGCTTCTCCTCTACCTTCAATGCAAACTGATAAGCATCTTCCACTGTCCTCACTGAAATCATACTAAGTTCGTCTTGGATTTCATATCTCAAGCCATTTATATATCTGGTGACTCTTTATTCATCTCTTTCCCATTGTCCAGTTCTGATGTTTAGCTGGTAGAACTCCTCGGTGTACTCCTTGACTATCATCCCTTTCCGTCTCAGGTTCTGTAGCTTCCTGATCAGATTGATCTGCTTCCTGAATAGATTGATCTGGTAGTCTTTGGGTATGAACTTAGCCTTTAGTTTGGCTACCATCCTATCCCAACTCTTTATCCTCTGTTTTCCTTTACTTTTCTTCTCAGCCTATAGTTCATCCCACCACAGTGTTACATGCCCCTTTAGCCAGGTGACTGCCTTCTTCACCTTCTTCTCCTCATCGACATCTTCATAGTTGAAGTGTTTTTCCATGGACCTTATCCATTCCAATAGTCCTTCAGCATCTAGATTTCCCTCATACATGGGGAACTCTATCTTAACTCTACCTCCCAATCTGGAAACTACTCTCAACAAACATTCTTCTGCAGAATCCTCCACTGCAGCTTCTTTAACCTCAACCTCTTCACTTTCTGCATCACTGACATCCCCAACATCAGGTGCTCTCCTCTGTGATGCTTCCATTGTTTCCAATCGGGCGCGAAGCTCTCGCATCTCCCTCTCTACAACACGGTTGACTAAAGGTGGATCTCATCTTCTTGGCAACATTATGTCGACTACCTGTCACACATAGAGTAAAACTTTGAGTTCTCTGTCTCCTTCTTTTCCTCCTTCACTTGAAGTCTACAAACGAAAATTTGATGCTATGATACCACCTGATGTAGACCCCCTACTTCAGCAAGGTTCTGCAACCTCCCGGTCTCTGGATCATTCTCTTCCCTGAGCCGAAATGGCCCATCGGGCTCCTATTGGAATCCCTTGGATGGATCCATAGGTCCCTTCGTCCTCTGGTACAGGTCTTGAGAAAACCTGCACGCGCCTCCTTTTCACGTTTCTGGGTTTCACGATTTCATGAGCCGGGACTCCATGCCTCCTGACTCATGGTATCTCAAACATATGATCCCTAAAATGATGAAATATACCCATGACCACGTTCACCTTTCAGGATTTTTGAATTCATGATTTTGCGATTCCGACGGTAGATGGTTTTTGGCCCTCCAACCTCCCGGGTATCGAAATGATGAAAAGGGCTTAACGGGCTTTGGCTCCTCCCTTAGCCTTCGTCCACGTGACCACAACTCTGTTTCCATGCACTTAACACCAAAGCGCTATCAAATTTTGTGATTCGGGGAATCCCTTTCAAACCCCCGGTGGTCGAAATGCCAAAATGGAAAAATGTTGAAATGTTCCGGCACTTGTTCCTTCGGGATTTCGCATCTCATGAAATCAGGACACAAGGAGTATCCTTGTTCCTTGGAGTCTTCGATTGTCGAAAAGCCAAAATGTCCCAGTGGCTTATCCTCCGGGTTTTTGTGAATCGCAATTTCGGGTTTCACAATTTTGGGAAATCCGATTGCAAGGGATATCTTTGCCCCTTGGAACCCCCGGTGGCCAAAATGCCAAAATGTCGAAGGGTTGATTGGGAATTTTACCAAAAAGGAATTTTGGATTTCGTGACTTCATGGATCCTGATGCAAGTTCTTCGACTCTTCAATTCCCTAAACCTAAAATGTCGAAATACCGGGGACCGGGGCTTCACAAGTCAAGCTTCCCGTTCCTTCACTCTTCGAGCCTCCGGTTGCCAAAATGCCAAAATGATGAAATATCTTGGCGTTCAATCAATGGCTCACAATGATCCTTGGGATCGACAGTTTTGGTTGAATCACGATTTCACTGTTCGAGATTCTGAAAGACAAGAGTCTCTGTCTTTCCAACTCGAGGTACCCAAAATCCCAAAATGGGCGTCGAGAAACTCTCATCGCTAACCTCCTCGCAACTCCTCCTGATCCAATGGCTTGCAGGGTTTCAGTGTTCCTCCTCAAGGACTCTCCACCATCCGTTCAGATCTTTGAACTCCCCTCACATGGATCTACACAACATTAAAGTATGGGCTCCTTCTTCCAATCGGATGATCCATGGGAATTTCCACAGCGATCCAACACTCGATGACATTCTTCCTCCTAAGATTTTACTCTATTCCAACTCAAAATATTTTCTAGTCTACGATGAATCAGCCTTTGTTCCTTCCAGGGAATGAATTCCTGGTGTTGACAAAACCTTCCGAAGTGTTATCCCTCCTGAGCTTTGTCTCGTTCAGACTTCCATCTCCCACACACTCCTTGCATCTGAGGGATTTCGATAACTCAAATCCACGGTGTTCATCTCTGGCTCGATGCACACCTTGCAGAGCTTCCAATGAAGAGAAACAATTGAAACTGGGAAAATTCACAGTTTCATCCACTTGTTCATGAAAAACAGAAAATGACAGGAAAATGCACACAGTCCCAACACCCAACATTTGGATCAATTTTCCATTCTGTTGTATTCACAAGTTCCCAATGGCTACATATTAGATTCAAAATTACAGTAACTCAAAACATTTAGATCTCCTGCTACTTTCCAGTTCTCTCCTACAACTAAGTTCTCTCTGTATTCCCGCTCTCTCTAAATGGGTGTACAAACTTCTGCATAACTCAGAAATGTTTTTAGGGTTTTTTTCCTAGCTACTTGCCTACTCTAAACCTTATCCTACACTATCTTAGTTTAGTCGTATTCTAGAGCCGAAGTGGAAACTTCTTTTCTGTTTACAATTTCAAAAACTTGCTTCAAAGGGAAAAATCCGGCACTGGTTCAAGCGCGCCTGCGAAGGTGAATTTTGATGCTGAGTGGAGGCATATTTCAAAATCATTTGTGACTGTTCACATTGAAGTTCCGAAGGAACTCTCACATGTTGGGTGGTCCCACCTCTGCACGTTTTCCAACGATGCTCCTTCATCACATTGCCAATGCTATTGGTGTTTGACTCAAATAATAGTGTATCTTGTTATCTCTTCAATGTAAATGTTTGATAACCAATTGGAATTGGTATCAAAAAGTCTATTTCATATGTGGCATGTTCTCAAGTTTTCTCTAGGTTTGTAGGAACTAAAGTGGTTTATGGTTAGAATGAATCATGAACTGTTTTCCCTACACATAGTGTCTCCACTGGTGAACTACTTAAACAATGGAGTACATCTCTCTATCATAATTTTAATAGTTGTGGAATATGTCATTGAATGTCCCTAATTAAAATGCAGTGCAATGATGTTGTTGTGTCATATCAAGACCTATCCTATAGTCATATTCATCATCTTATATATCAAAAAGATGATTTATATATAGTAGTGTAAGCATAGGTGCATTGCATAGCTTTGACCTCTTCACTTCTTCAAAAGCTCATTGTTGCACCTTGATCTAGATGATGAAGCCTTGTTTCCTCAAAATACCTCTTAAGATTTAGTTAAATTGTCAGGTCAAGTGTGAGAATCTTGGAACGGAGGGTTTATAGAAATTAACCAATACCAACAAAATTTGAAGTTCTATGATATTATTTAGCATAGACCAATAGAGAATCACTACCAAATTATCAAAATCAACTCGGATTCCTTCTTGGACAATTTCAAACCCAATGTAACCAATGGATGGCATTGCAAACAAACACTTGGAAAGGTTTACGTACAACTTATACAACAAAGAGTGTGCAACACCTAGTACAAATGTTGAATATGCTCATTTCATGATTTGTTGAAAATCAATATTTCATCAAGGTACACCATCATGAGTTCATTCAAGGATGGTTAGATCTCACCATTCATTAATCACATGAATGTTGTATCATATTTAGTAAAACAATACATCACTAACCACTCAAACACTTCTTCTTGGGATTTAAAAACAATATTCCATAGATATTCTAAGTATATTTGAACATTATGATAGACTATCTTTAGATCAATCTTAGAGAATAATTGAGTTCCTCAAAGTTGAACCAAAAGGTCATTAATTATCGAAAAAGATATCATTTTTTTACTGCTATCTTATACAATGCTCTATAGTCTATAGCTAAATGCCATGTGTCATATTTCATAGGCACCAAGACTATGGGACAGCCACAAGGCTAAGAACTTAGTCAAATCCTTCTAACCTCAGTGAGCTCTTGAATATATCATTGTATCACATCATTCTTCCATATATATTTGTGATAAAATGGCCCATTTTATAGTGGTGATCATACTACCAAATAAATCTAATGGTGTACCACACAATGCAATGGTACTCCTTGCAGATCTATGATTACATCACTACATTATTTTAGGGTTGCATCTAATCATTGG
>JASDQU010213633.1:4934-16524 GCA_032191745.1 Picea mariana | reverse complement strand
CAAAGAGTTGTTCAACAGAGTTTTGGCAAAGAAGGGATATGAGTTGGCTTGATGCTAGGTAAGCATGTGTGGTGCAATTTAGGGTTATAACATAGTGGCTTGGCAAAGAAGGGCTCTGAGATGGCCTCATGCCAAGTAAGCATGTATTGTGAAAATTAGGGTTATAATAGATGCCCCCTAATCTGTGAGGTCAAAAGAGCATCTGATGGCCGAAATACATTACCAATCTTTACCCACGTACCAAACGAGTGAGCCCAGGAACCAGAATTCGGGAGGTGCCATTTGCAAAATAACAATTGTCTCATCGAGGCGGGCATACCCATGCTCGAGATGAAATAAAATCATGGCTACCAATCAAATACACTGTAGATCCATGTCATATAATTATATAAAGTGTAGCCACGAGAAATACACAGCGGAGCTACATCTCAAAATAAAAAAAGATATACATGTATAGTTTCCATCTTCTAGAAGCTGATAAGGCCTGATGGCTGGAGATAAGGTCTTCAGAGCTCGAGCAACAACTTCAAAATATTCAAAACTCAGGTACGAGTGTAATATGAGTGTACGACTTCACTACCCAGAGGTCTTCGACGGCTCGTCGGGCATGGACTAGAGGATCTTGATGATCAGACTGAAGGCTTCATTGATTTCGAACGAAGACTTGATTGGACTTTCGGGATGGCTGAGCATGAGGGCAAGAGACAAACTTCAGAGGGGCCGAATCAAGCTTGGTAAAACTTCCCTTGGACAATAGCATGACAAATGATGAGACTCAGGCAACGTGGCATTGACATAAGTTCACGATGCAGAAGACAACACAAACTCTCCATATGTTTTGAAGAATAACCAAACAGAGGAGGACACAACTCGTATGTAGCGAGAACAACTTCCTAAGGTCATATTAAATCCTAGGGCTTGAAAAACAAATGGAAGGATGTGCTTTATCCAAGGGTGACTCATTGTGCTGCCAATAAAAAGAAAATACTTTTCCCTTCCTCTTTTTGGGGTATATTTGATTTTTTTGTCTTTTTCAAATAATTAAAAGCTTGAAAAAGAATAAAGAATGCTACGTTACAAAGGGGGAACGAGTGTCGCAAACATACGAGTTCTAGGCGCAAGGACTAAATTGATGTTCATACTCAGAAAAATCCCTTTAGGGGTCAAGGTGTCAAGACACAAAGTGAAAGTGCTACAAGGCTTGCGTTATAAGGCATGCTTTAGATGGGTCACTTGAGAGAAACATGGAGCTGACATTTAGGCCAAAGATGCAAGAATGTAAAAGTGGTTAATAAGACACAATGATAATGTCCTTCGATGTAAGTTTAAAGAGCCCAGAGAAGGTAAGCTCGGTCGTTTTTCATGTCTAGAGAGTCTGAAAAAACATAAAAGGAGACTCCACTGTGGTACCTTTTTCGAAGGTAGTCTAGTCGGTTTGAAAAAGGGGTAAATTAGCACCAAAAAGATGTCTATTCAAAACCATTTTAACGAGTGTGATAAAGACAAGATCACTTGGCTATTTTTTCATTTTTAAGGAGTCTGAAAAAAGCTTAACTATGGACTCCATCAAGAATGTTCTTCTGGACCAGTTTAACGAGTGTGAAAGAATAAGGTCACTCGACGATCTTTTCAATTTTAGGGAGTCTGAAAAGAGCTTAACTATGGACTCCGTGGGGGTTCCTTTTTCGTAAATTTAGTCCCTCAGGCCCAAAAAAGGGTTAAAATCATACCTGAGAATACTCTTCTAGGGGACCAAGGCCCCTAGAGCATACCATTGTTCGTACAATTGACCATTCGGATTGAAAAAGGGGTAAACTACCGTCGGACAAACGTGACTACAAATTGAAGTTTAACGAGCGTGAAAGGCCATAAGATTGCTCGACAATCTTTTCATATTTAGAGGATCTGAAAAGGGCTTAAAAGAAGACCAGTAGAGGTTACTTTTCTCAGTTAATCCGGACGATATCAAAAAGCATAAATGCACTCTCGCCGGATGTTGCTTTCGGATTTCAAAGGGAGCTTGAAAGACAACAAATATTGCTCGTGCTTGACACTTTGTGGGTCGATGCCTGGCATTGTCTCGAGGGAGCAGCTTGCTATGACATACATTTTTCATGATGCCAGGGGTTGTAGAGATATCTATAGGAATCGTTTCAATGATGGTTTCCATATTTCCTTTGGCATAAACAACATGAGTAGCCAAAGGATTGATAGGACAAGACCTATCTCCAGTCATAGTCAATGTGAATTCCCCTGCTTCGATTCTGCTTAACTCTGGGAGGAAGCAAGATGTGTGGTGTAGATCATCCCAGGGTTTGTCCGGACCAGTCATTGTTTCAATGACTGCTTCTTCTGAGGGCAAGACTAAGCCTAAAGAATCAGTCTTTGCGAGGGAGCCTTGAGCCCAAATAGGCTCTAAAGTCGAATCTAACTCTTGTGCAGAAGTTGGATCGAGATCGACAGAATCTTGCTGGACTAAAGAGTACGCTACTTCTGCCGTAGACAAGGGCATGGACATGCCATGGTGCCTTGACCCTTCCATCGTGGCCGATGGGGAAGGAAGAATCCATGGATCTTTGAAGTAATTCGTGCGAAACGATGAAACCTTGAAAATCTCAACCTTATGGTGGCTTGATATGAACTTCACATCACCCTGAGGAGGTGGATAATCGAATGTACCCATCAAAGGTGGGCACAAACCAACTCCTATGTTGACTATGTCGGGTTGAGAATTGTCAATCATTGGGACTGCGGATGCCCCCAATGAAGAGTCAGAACGGGAGAAATAAAACTAATCAATGGTCACGATCCGGCCTTCGTGTGGAAACAAGAAGACCCAGAAAACTGTCATGACCACTGCTTGCATGGCATAGGTCCAAATCCTTCCTAACAAAATATTGTAGTCGAGCAATGCATCAACTACCTCGACTTCGACACACACGGTTTTCCCCCCTAACTGCACTGGGAAAGAAGGGATGATGCCATGTGGCCGAAAAGAATGACCGTCGAAAGCGGTGAGAAGAGTAGGTGATGGAGACAAAGCGGGCTGGCGAATGGCCTTCCAACACGCTAAGGACATGACGCATGTCGAGGTGCCCTCATCAATCACCGTGCATAAAATGTTTCGAGTAAAAGTTTTCGTGGTGTAAGCCACTACTATCTGGAATGCTATGTGGTAAGGAAGACGACGTTTTAAGTTAGTCTTATCAAGCATGATTGTACCCGGGTTACAAGTCTCGACAGATCCTAAAGTGGCTAACAGAGCCTTTCTTTGGGAAGGGCAGCTTCGGAGGACTTCCAAAGCCGACATCGCACAAGGGGTTTAAGACAAATCCTCCACCACAGAGTAGTTCTGGGTGGCCCTTGCGTTTGGGTTATGAGAAGCTTTTTTAAACGCACCTTTTTGGGATTCGCATCATGGTTCCTCCCAACATCTTCTCAATCTGAAGAGGAAGAGATGGGATTTCAGCTTCTTTACTTTTTTCAGAGGCACTTGGCTTATTGTAGTCATGTGCTCTAGTCGTTATAAAGGAATCACCTTTCACCATATACACATTCGGGGAAGTTGGATTATTCACAGGTGGAGGGGGACTTTGACTGCCCCCTTCCATGCTTGTAGAGGCTTGGGTTAAATTTTGCCCATGTTGAAATGGGTTCGTTAACACAACAGGCTGCTGTTGTGACAATAACTTTTGGGCCTCTGCAAGTCGAGGGCATTGATGAGTCGGGTGATTTTCCGTGCAAAGGTTACATAGATACTTCACTTTTCTTTTCTCAGTGTTTCCCCCGCCAGCATTAGTAGTGGGTTTCTTATGCCCCTTACCCTTCTTACATTGTTTTTTCTTTCCATCAGGCTGCTGGGTGGCCTTTGGATTTGTTGATTGCACACTGTGTACATCCGACGTTTGGGTAGGGGGAGCAGCCGGAACAGTAGTCTGGCTGGCCGTTGTGTGCTGTATAGACAATTGTTGTAATTGTTTTGTCAGCTGTTCAATGGGATTTGCTTGCGTTGAACCAACAATACCATTGGCATGTGTTCCGGCTCTCTATATGGTTTTATCAAGTATGGAGCATGGCACATCCGACAAGATTTCGTACAGTAGACCAGACTGAGAATAAATGAGCTCAAGTTGTTGAGCTCTCATGATGGCATCTTCTTCAGAAAACACTCCCGATGTTGTGACGTCTTTGGATAACTAGGGGACCAAAGACTTAAGGAACCACCCAAGGAGGAATGCTGGTGGGAATGGCACCTTAATTAAACTATTCCGACGTCTCCATTCTTGGATGTGATCCGAGATATGGTTTTCCTTTGTCTGTGAGAAATTGGCCAACAATTTTGTACCAGTGTCGTATCTCACGGGTAATTGGAAATGGTTGAGAAAAGCCACTGCCAATTCATTGAAGAAAGAGTATCTTGAGCGGTTGAACTCAATGTACCATTTCGTAGCACTCCCAATGAGAGTGCGTTGAAACAATCGCAACTGAACAGAGTCGTCTTTCAACAAATTAGATGAGCACCAAAGGTGAAAGGTAGTCACATGATCTCCTAGATCTTCGTTAGGCTTGGATTCAAACTTGGGTATGTCTGAAGGCAACTTCGTCAGCATAGGGGGCCAACGTGGATCGTGACAGATAGGGTCATTCAACAACCTTGTTAAGTTAGGCAAATGCAAGGTTGCTAGGAAAGGTAGTTTTGGTTGTTGGTGATAACCATGGAAAAAGGGGCCTAGAGTTTGACTGGCACCAGGTTGCCAGGAAAAGTTGGGTTGCTGGCCAGGGTTCTAGTAGAAACCATGCGAATGACTAGTGTACATATTATGCATTTGAGGAGACATCATCGGCTGATTCCCAAAATAGGACGTAGATGGTTGGGCTTGCATTACATTTGGAGGACTTTGGGAAGGGTTGCCCCATGTTGATCCCATGGGCATAGGTCCTATGCCATGCCTGGGGTTCCATTGGTTGTGAAAGGGGTTGCCCCGATTGACATTCTTGACGAGGGAACTGGTCCCTACCAAGTGTTCCAAGGTCTTGGTGCAGAAGGAATTCCTGGGTGTGCCCCCTATGTAGGAACAATACCTTGCATAGGATTTGATTGTCCATAACCGGGATTGTTCCTAGTCGAAAAATTAACTGACGAGAAAGCATTGTTACCAAACTCTCCGAACAAGGAAAATGGTGTCGAACCTACCAGCATACTTTGAGAAGGTAGTTCTTGAATCGCTGCTCCTATCGCACTATGGTGCGTGTTTGGTCCGGCGGGCAACTGGTGAGCACCGCTGAGTGAAAGGGACGAAGGAAGGATATGACTTCCTGAAACGCCCCCCATGGACCCTGGTAGAAGAGTGTTAGAGCTTCCTGCCCCCAGACCTACAGTTTGTGTAGTGGAGGAGGTAAGTACAGGGCTTGTACCTAAGCTAGGAATCCCGCATGAAAACGGAGGGCCTGTCGCACTCTGTAAGAAAGGATTAGTGGTCGCCACCAAAGATGGGGTCGGACCACTGTTTGAAGTAGAGGAAATTGAGGCCATGGTGGCTTGAACTGACAATGGTGGGTTAGGAGTAGAACACCCCCTGTAGTGATAGCCGTGGTGGGAATCAAAGGATTCCCGACAAAAGTGGCAACATTTATTTCCATTGCCGCATGTGACACTGTCTGGCACTCGTAAGGTAGGATCTGTACGATGATGGGTGCTGATAGATCAGTGATTGGAGGTTTGTAAGGACCAAGAGCTTCTGCTTCGAGGTCTTCAATGGTTGGTTCCTCTGGATGTTGGTCAGGCACAGTTTCCTGTGACCTGGTTGCTTCAAAAGACCCTTGTTGGTCTAGCTTTCGCCTTAGCGGCGGTGGGGGTGGCTCCTGTGTAACGGGTGCCAGGCTCAGAAGCCTTCATGACCGGTGGAGCTTGTGATCCTCCATTGTGTGAGAAGATCAAAGACACACTAGGGCTTTCTATTCGTTCAAAAAACAACACACTATAGGAAAATTCCCTACGAGATAAAACAAGCAATCACTAAACTAGTTGAAGAACAATTACAACAACCAATACTAGAGAAACTTACCAGTGCAAGTGCAACTCGAATACGGAAGCACCCTCCAGGTATACTCTGCAAAGCGTGGCTCGATGTCTGTCCTAGGTACCGCGGTATACCCACACAGCCACTTGTGTAAGTCCCTAGAAAGATAGCCAACTAGGTTGCCAACGCGCGAACAATCACCAGGCGGGTACAGTCGACAGTCGGGTAGACCACAATGAGCAAGGTATCAAGCCTGAAAACTGTCAAGGGTATCGAAAGCAAGTGGTCCAGAAGACAACTGAAGACCTCGAACGGATTCGAGATCCAGGAAGATCCGTGGCAAGTGCAATTGATGGAATCCTAAGACAAGCCCTCTATATGTGTTCTCCATTACGATTGGTTTGGCTTTGGAGGGGTTATCTCCGCTACCTTTCCTTACATGACCTCATGTTTAGCCCCTATGTTAGAGGGGGGTCCTAGATAAATTTGACGATACTTGACTTGGACACTCCCTAACTCAGACTCCAATGTTTGTTTCAATGGCCTTGAAGAGTTTCCTCTCCAACCTAATTGAAGGCCCTAACCCTAAACTAGTTGGTTGACCCTACAAACATAAAAAGTCTAATTAATTTTAGATTTAGCGTTAATTTTATGGCTTGTCTTAAGTCAAGGATTATGGAAATGAAATTAGTGATGTTTTGAGGGACGAAAAGAAAAGCTAAACAGAAAGCTAGAAACAAAATGAAATCTTAAACCAACTTTTCAAACCTATTTTTTTTTTTTTTCTAAGATCTATGGACAGCAAACTCAAAACAGAATTTCGCTCGACTACGAGTTACTTACTTTCTAAGTAAAAAACCAAGAACTTATGAAAGAAAACTTTTTCGTGTTTAGCAATGCAACTAACTACTCAATGAAACAAAGCAGTGAAAAGTTTTTTTTTTATTTATTTAATGCTCGCAAAAGCAGAAACGAAAAATATCGACAAGTAAAGACCACGAAAAAATTATGGCCTAATCGTAGATTGCAAAGAGTCACAAAAAATAACACACAAGCAGATTACAATGGACTCTCACACTTGTCTAAAAACCCTATAAAAGGAAAATTTTTGAGGAAAACTTCTTAATGAAAAAGAAAAATATTATTGTGATCAAACCTAAGTGACTGATTGCTATGACAGAGACTAAAAAACCTTACGGGTGTAACTCTTGATAAGAAAAAGGATGATTGCCTTTCCCTCAACAAAAGTTTCTCTCAATAGGCATGCGACTGACAGTTCAACAGCCAGCATGTGCACACGAGCTGTGTAAAGTCAGGTCGTGTGTACACGCATGCAGACCACGTGTACTTCTGTAACTCTTCAAAAATAAAAAGAAAGCAATCAAACACTGGAAAATACCACTGGTATTGAGAACCAGAACCTCTTGGAGACTCAGAAAATGAATTTTCCAGAAAAGAGAAAACAATGCAGGGAAAATTTCATAGAAAAAAACCAATTTGAGATGAAACCCAAGCTACAAAACTACAAACACAGAAACCAGAATGAGATCCAGAAAACCCCGGAGGAGGATCACTCCTGATAGGGGAGAGGATGACTGCCTCTCTAATTTTTTTTTTTTTTCTGAATTCACACACACGACTGACACTTCATCAACTAGCGTGTACACGTGGACTGTGGAAGGTAGGGCGCAGGTACATGCGTGCAGGCCTTGTACAAGCCACGTGTACCTCTGTGATTCTTGTAAAAAAAAGAATGCAGTGAAGCCAAGAAACAAAGACCACTGGTATGGGAGACCAAAATCTCTTTCAGCTCATACTTTTGCAGAAACTTTAAAAGTAAAGGATGAAACCATTTTTTTTTTTAAAATACCCAAGAAAGCAATCTCATAAAACCCTAAAGACCCCCATGCATGGCTGAAAGGTTTAGTTATCTTTCCCAAAGCCGTGTGTTCCGTCATCAAATTTCCTTTTTTCGTGCTTTTGTAGGTAGAAGCGGGCTGTAGTGAGTCAGCCAGCGTGTACACGCGTGCAATAATGGATCAGGACATGTGGGCCTTTAAAAATGGAGTTTTTAAGAAGAGTTGTTGGGTAAATCTTCCCTACGGACTAGCACTAAGGGTTTTTATCATGCACGTAGAAATGACCTAAAGATTATTACTTCTTACCATCATCCCAGGCCTAAACCCCCATTACTCATATATGAATACAAAGTTCAAGAGATCAATTTATCGTACCTTATTTTCATGTTTGGTGTTGATCCCTTTTAGCATAGGTTGTTCTTTAACTCAAACTCTCCTCCCTAGGCTGACCTGCATTCACAAAAGACAAACAAAAATATCCACATGCATTTGATCTATGATTAACGGGTTAGAGATTTAATCATTCATACAATCAATATTCAAACAAATGACAATCTCATATGGTGGGACGAGAAAAACAATTCTTTTATTAACTTCACAATGATACCTTACAATGATAAAGCCGACCACTTCTCCTCGATCCTGGTCTTGGGCTCCTCTTTCTTTGTCTTCCAACTGCTTTTCTCTATATCTCTCTTTGCACAATGATGGCTAAATATTGGGACAAAGGGAATTCCAATTTGGGTACAGTTTCTCTAATATGATTTTCCTCCTTTCAAATGGGACCCCTACCCCTTCTTCTATAGGCTAGAAGGAGCTAGGTATTTGGTTGAGTGACCGGCCATGCATGGCCAAAAGGTTTAGTTAACTTTCCCAAAGCCATGTGTTCCGTCAACAAATTTCCTTTTTTCGTGCTTTTGTAGGTACAGGCGGGCTGTAGTGACTCAGCTAGCGTGTACATGTGTGCAGTAATGGATCAGGGCGCGTTGGCCTTTAAAAATGGAGCTTTTAGGAAGAGTTGTTCAGTGATGACTTGGCAAAGAAGGGCTACAAGATGGCCTGATGCCAGGTAAGCATGTATTGTGAAAATTAGGGTTATAACATATGCCCCTTAATGTGTGAGGTCAGAAGAGAATCTGATGGCCGAAATACATTACCAATCTTTACCGATGTACTAAACCAGTGAGCCTAGGAATCAGAATTTGGGAGGTGCCATCTGCAAAATAACAACTGTCTCACCGAGGCAGGCATACCCATGCTCAGGATGAAATAAAATCATGGCTACCAATCAAATACACTGTAGATCCATGTCATATAACTATATAAAGTGTAGTCGCGAGCAATACATAGCGGAGCTACATCTCGAAATAAAAAAAAAATACATGTATAGTATCCATCTTCTAGAAGATGATAAGGCCTGATGGCTGGAGAGGAGGTCTTTAGAGCTCGAGCAACAACTTCAAAATCTTCAAAACTCGGGTAGGAGTGTAATATGAGTGTACAACTTCACTACCCAGAGGTCTTCGATGGATCGTTGGGCATGGACTAGAGGATCTTGATGATCAGACTGAAGGCTTCATTGATTTCGAACAGAGACTTGATTGGACTTTCAGGATGGCCAGGCATGAGGGCAAGCGACAAACTAGAGAGGGGCCGACTCAAGCTTGGTAAAACTTCTCTTGGACAATAACATGACAAATGATGAGATTCAGGTAGCGTGGCATTGTTATAAGTTCACGATGCAGGAGACAACACAAACTCTCCATATTTTTGGAAGAATAACCAAACGGAGGAGGAAACAGCTCGTATGTAGCGAGAACAACTTCCTAAGGTCATATTAAATCCTAGGGCTTGAAAAACAAACGAAAGGATGTGCTTTATCCAAGGGCGACTCATTGTGCTGCCAATAAAAAAAGAAAATACTTTTCCCTTCCTGTTTTTGGGGTATATTTGATTTTTTTGTCTTTTTCAAATAATTAAAAGCTTGAAAAAGAATAAAGAATGCTACGTTACAAAGGGGGAACGAGTGTCACAAACATACGAGTTCTAGGCACAAGGACTAAACTGATGTTCATGCTCAGAAAAATCCCTTCAGGGGTCAAGGTGTCAAGATGCAAAGTCAAAGTGCTACAAGGCTTGCATTATAAGACATGCTTTAGATGGGTTAGTTGAGAACAACATGGAGCCGACATTTAGGCCAAAGACACAAGAATGCAAAAGTGGTTAACAAGACACAATGATAACGTCCTTCGATGTAAGTTTAACGAGCCCAGAGAAGGTAAGCTCAATCATTTTTCATGTTTAGAGAGTCTGAAAAAACGTAAAAGGAGACTCTAGTGTGGTACCTTTTTCGAAGGTAGCCTAGTTGGTTCGAAAAAGGGGTAAATTAGCACCGAAAATACATCTATTCAAAACCATTTTAACGAGTGTGATAAAGACAAGATCACTCGACTATTTTTTCATTTTTAAGGAGTCTGAAAAAAACTTAACTATGAACTCCGTCAGGAGTGTTCTTCTGGACCAGTTTAACGAGTGTGAAAGAATAAGGTCACTCGACGATGTTTTCAATTTTAGGGAGTCTGAAAAGAGATTAACTATGGACTCTGAGGGGGTTCCTTTTTCATAAATTTAGTCCCTCATGCTCAAAAAAGGGTTAAAATCATACCTGAGAATACTCTTCTAGGGGCCAAGGCCCCTAGAGCATACCTTTGTTCGTACAGTTGACCATCCGGACCAAAAAAGGGGTAAACTACCGTCGGACAGACGTGATTTCAAATTGCAGTTTAATGAGTGTGAAGGGCCACAAGATTGCTCGACAATCTTTTCATATTTAGAGGGTCTGAAAAGGGCTTAAAAGAAGACCCGTTATGTTTTTTGGGAGTCCTGAGGGTGAGGTCAAGAGTGACAATGAATCATGCAAATGAGGCTGAGACTTGTAATCAAGAAAAAATAATAGGGACTCCCGAGCCTATGGTCATTAGTGACAGCATAGACACCAAAATGTAACCAGGATCTACCTAGGGCATCCATGTTAAGGTAGGCTCTACCACCAAATTACGACACTTCTAAAGCAACAATGATGGTTCCGTGTCACAACATGATGGGATCGATCCTATGGCAAAGCAGAAAAGACAACAAGATGTAAGAAGTGGAGGTGGAATCCTAACTGAAATGTAATGAGTTGGAAAAAATATTTTTGACCAAAGGACCGTCAAAACGACTCAAAACTCAAAAAAAGGTTCCAAATACCCAAATAAGCTTTTTCTGTGACCATCCAAAAGAAAAGTCCTGGACCATGTTAAATGATTTTTAATTTAGAAAAAAGGACAAAAGGGTCCAAAAAAATGAGAAAAAGAGGCCAAAAAGTCTATAAATAGAGGTTGGCAGCTCATTATCACCATTGTGAATTCAAAAATTGACTAAAAAGCCAAAACTACCCCTTTGTGAAAAGAGTTGATTCCAAGAGCCTCGGTGGACGAAACAACCATCCACTTGGACCAAGTAAGTATAAACTCCTTCATCTTACATTCTAATTCTGTAATTTTGCATTTAGTTTCATTTATGGGGGGGGCGTCGACCCTTTAAAAGGTTGGCCCTAGGTCTACACGGGCTGTCCCATGACAACATGCGTGTACACTCGTTCTGTCGTATGGCAGACCGCGTGTACACACGACTTTGACCACAACAGCCCGCGTGGACCCTGCCTTTAAT
>JASDQU010213632.1:22432-33238 GCA_032191745.1 Picea mariana | reverse complement strand
GAACTATACAGATCCGTACAGTACGACCTCCCTCACAACAGTAAATCACAACACTCACAAAATAGAAAAATCTCTTGGGATTTGTGCCCAATCTCTCTTGGGAAATGTGCCCTCCTTGCTGCCCTCTTTCCTCTCTCAAGCTTACTCAGAAAATCTCTCTCAATCTCCTCCTAAATGTGTCTTGCACACTACCCAATGCATTCTCTTATAATCTGAAATTGACTCTTCACCTTCTCTAACCCTATATCTAATGGCCAAGATCTAATCTTGCCTTTACAAGATCAAGGGTCATGATTCATTCCCTCCAAAATAAATCACTTTAAATATTAAAGTACATTTTCACTTTAACATAAGTGCACTTTATGAAATAAAGTCACTTTAATATTAGAAGGTACACTTTATTAAAAAATCACTTTAATAAAAGAACCACTTTATCACAACTTTATAAAAACCCATTACAAAGTCAAGTGTCTAGTAGTGTAGGTACAAGGTAACTTCCGCATACAAGACACATATGCAGAGTACCTCCCGAGCTAAAAAGCTAACAACTCTCCCCATCCAAAAATAGTATCTTGCATGCCAAAATTATCAACAATGCTTTCTAGGACCAAAAACAACAACGACATACTAGAGAAAAAGAAACACCCTTATCAAAATTAGCAGCATGTTTTCAACTAAAATAATTGGGACCTTCTTCCTAAGATGGTGACGACAAACCCTCCACACACAAAACAAAATGTGTTTTTCTAAAATTATCAATTTATTTCTCCATGAATAGTAGTAGTCTTAAAGGCAAAGTGAGCACTAAATTTAGGGTTGAGTGGAGCATTGTTTCCATCCCCTCCTTCATCCATTAAATTGGGATGTTGATATGCTGAAGTTAAGCACATATGTGGCATGCAAAGCACATATGTGGCATGATCATCTATGAAAGAGACGAAAAGGATGGGACAAGAGAAACAATATCTTCGAATAAATTCTCATCTATTTCATAAGCTTCACCTCCCCATAAACAAAGTGCTTCAACAACAACCCCTACAAAAAATACCATAAAGTACCTATGAAAATATACAATACCTAGTTGAGTCTCATATAATTCAGATTCCAATATTTCATCCCACAAATGGATGCTTGCATATCCTTGTATGCCAATTTGCACAAGTTCCAATGGCTCCAGAATCAATCCACGTACTGGGCATTCAAGTAGATATCTTTTATCTAATTCTCCCGCCAAACTTACAATAAAAATAGTCATTTCCTCTGCTCAAATATCCATATTTGTATGCATCAAGTTAGCAGAAACCCCACATTTCAAGTTAGAATTCCATATTACAAGAATGCTCAAAGTGTCCATCATTCTCTAGAGCATTGAAATTTGATGGGGTTGCACACAAGAATGCAGATAGAGCTGGAGGAAAATATGTTATGGAAAATGATGAAGTAGGTTTGATTTTGTATTATTATAAAAAATTGGTCTTTCCATGCCATGATCAGGTTGTAGGGTTGCACAAGCCAACTACAACCCCAAATATCTTCCAAGGGCAGCAATATCACATTGTTGATTTCATAGTACCGTGATAATAAAGTGTGGTATTCAAAATCCCTACAACACAACAATGTTTGAGAAGACATAGATGGGGTTTACTATTTTTGGATGTTAATCATTATAATATATTGTATATAGAATCTATTTTTATCCCTCCTCATGTGAGGAGAGTTGATTTTAGGCTATTTCTATAAATATGTGCTTTCTTAGTAATACAAAAAATGAAATAGTCACATGGATATGCTTACTTTGTTCTAGAGTCAATAAAAAATTACACACGCCGATACTACTAAACATGGTGATTGACTTGGGTTTTATGTCCTATACTTGTGTTTGTATGGATCTTCTTAATTTGTTATAGAGCCGATAAATCAACACACACAAGGAGAATGCTAAACATGGTGATTGATTATCACTGTAAGTAATAAAAAACAAATAAAATTCGTTATTTAAAAAATGAATTATCCAATTGTGGAATGCATTGTGAGGTATGATAAGTTTAAAATGAACATGATGGAAAAATGAAAGTCTTCAACAAACCAAGGTTTTAGGTTTTAATAAGAATAATCTTAAAACATGAGATGCAAGTATGCTCTACATTCAACACTACTATAATTCGGTTGTGCATAACTTTAGCAATGAATCCCCATTTGATGCATGCTTGGGGTTTCCCTCAAACACCCTTCATATTTCATATGGCCAAGTTTGCCAGAGCAGCTAAAGAATTCCATATTTTTGCATCCTAATTGGGAGTAGCCTCCTATACTTCACATGAAATACAAAATTAAGTAGGAAAAGGTAGATCAACTATCTTGTCCTAGTTAATAGGAAAGCATATATGTTATACATGGGTGGCCACTCTTGATGGTCCCTAAATATAACTTCACTAGCTAGTGGTAGGCTATTGGCTTTCTATGGAATCTAGCATTTAGGGTATTTTCTCTTCCATGTGTAGTTAGAAAAATCAATGAAGCATACCTTCTAGTGTTGCAACTTTGTCCACCATATTCAAAGATTACCTAATTATAAATGCAAAGAGTGTGCCGTAAACTTTTGTGTGGGCCGATCTTGGAAATATATTAATAAAAAAATCCTTAATTATCATTATGAGCCATTTTCATTTTATGATTATTAGAACTATGCTTACACTAGCACGTGTTGAAGGATCATTCTAGAATACCAACTCAAGGAAAGGTTGTGGGAACTTGAGACTCGCCTTTAATGTTACTCTCAAGTGTTGGTTATTTCTCTCACTTTTAATGYTATTCTCAGGTTTTGGCTATTTATAASTGGAAATATTTTTACATGGAATTTTGTGTAGGCCAATCATGGAAGTATATTAACATAAAAAAAAATATTAATTATCATCTGAGTCTCATTTATCAATGGTTATTGGAACAATGCATAACATATCATTRTTGATCAAAATATTTGATCACTTTGATTCTATGCTATTTGGAATAATAATAAAAAATTGATATCGAAAGAAGGAAATTTTGACGATCATCGACTCATGGTATAGCCCTTCGTCTTAGCTTTGTCACTCATTTTATGAAAACAAATTTCGAGTTTGTATGCCCGAGATACTCATGGTTTTTCCCAACCACCCGACAAAGAAAATTGCAAGAAGAGTTTTGAAGAATTGATGATGATTTTTTTCTAAGTGTGCATCTTCCCATGTTCTTCATCTTCCATGTTCAACACTTAGTCCTTTTTCATCTTACATTTCCCCTTCCTTTCAACCTCCATCTATATACTTAGTCATTTTCCCACTCTATTTTTTCATTCCTCACACAACTCATTATCTCATTATGCTCCATCCATCTCCACACTTACAACTTTGTTTCTTATCCCTTCACCCCTCTTCATACTTTCATCCCCCACTTAGTCATTTTCTCTCTTTCATTTATTACTCTCCTCTCCATACTTCACCATTTTTCCCTCTTCCACTCTACTCTCCATACTCCATATTTCACACTTAGTCATTTCTCTCATACTTAGTCTCATATTACCTTCACTTCTCTTCTCACACTTAGCCATTTTTCTCTCTTCTCTCTTCCACTCACTCTCCATACTTAAACCATTTTTTCTCTCTTCCACTCTACTCTCCATATTCCATATTCCATACCCCGCAAACTCTTCATTTATTTTAATATTATTTCTCTTATCCTATGTTTTTTTTGGGCACATATCCAAGTGACACGTGGCAAGTGACTTGGTGATGATTGGACGTGACGTGTCATGCATTCACAGGTTAACTGGACGATGATAGGGCAGTGAATGGGTGACCAAAATGTTATCGAGATATGAATTTTTCTAAGGTACGAAGAGCTACAGTAAGACCTCCATAAGTTCCTTTAATTCACATGAATGATATGGAAAAGATTTACATTATAAACACTAAATTATCCACCACCACAATGCATGTGGGACTAAAGAGGGTGGAATTAAATCAAAGGCTAAGATTGATCCACGAACACAGGGGCTTCACTAAATGAAATTGTGACATAGCATGTTTGTTCATGGAATATTTAAGAATACCCCTAATTTCAATAGATATTGAAAAAAAAAAAACTAAAATCATTTTCTTGACCCCCCTCCCAATACATATGTACAATTTTTAAACTCCTTATTTTTACCAAATATCCTAGGTATCCATTTTTTCATGTAATTTTTAATACCCCTTTTTATTCATATCCTTAATATAACTTGAGGTAACTCTTATATGCTCACAAATCACAAATCAAAAAGGTAAATCAAAAATAAGCAAACAAGTGCACTAACATCCCAACATAGGGATATGCCACTGCAATAAGATAGCTTTGGGTTCAACGGCTTGGTGTTATACTAATTTCACCTCTCTTTATTGTAATACATGGTCATGCATTTTTTTAGGAAGGGGGTTTATTTAACTACAAAATCTCAGAGTAGAGAACCCTTGTATATAAACTTATTTTGCATCTCCGTATGAAAAAACACATGAAATCACACTAGAATGATGACTTTAAATTCTTGCAAAACAAACTTATAGTTTAAGAACCTGGTGGTTTAATTTTGGAAAATGCACCATGAACATGAAGTCTTTCCTTATGATTATCTTTATTCAAAAACATTTTACTAAATACCCTAAGGAAACACCACTAATTGTAGCACCCAAAAGCCACCAAAAGCATTTTAGGTTCATGGATGAAAGAATACAAAAAATGGGGAGTGGAGGAGATCCATGTTTTTAACCTATATGATGTAACCAATAAGGCATAAACATTGAGATGCAACCAACTTCATATGTTGAAAGAATGGAAATCAAAGAAGAGTATTCTCCTTGTAAGTTATTCACGATTATCAAGTACAATTTGTGAAAAATCAGAAAATCAAATGATAAAACATTGCCAACAAATTCTACTTGAGGAATTGGGAATATTGGTTTTAGGTGAAGGAAATTTCCCTCAAAATAAGGACACCAACATACTCCACGCTCAAGGATAATTTTAAGAACCCCCCCTAAATTTATATGTATAGTAAGTGGGTGAATTCCCATGATACATAGGAAAATTCGAAGGCTATTTTATCAATAATATAATATGTATATGATTTTTTGGCTAATTTTCTATTATTTTATACAATCTTGTAAAATCTTTGTGAATCTTTCATTGGATTATAAGGCCTTGTAAATCCTTGGAAAAAATTTTGATAAAGTATAAAACCATATATAATAATAGCAGAATGTATTCATTAAACTTTAATATATTCATTTTACATATTTGGAAAAAGAAACATAATTTGTCCATCCTCTAGACAATGATGCAAGTGTTAGAGGTTGTGTTTGTCAAGTTTCTCTATATACACTCTTGCATATCCCTCTATTAGTTTTGATGATATTTCACCACAAAGTTCATATGTATTGATCCTGACTACCACTTATGTCAAGCTCAAGAGATATTAATTTTTGCTCTACCACTTCTATTATGGATTATTTATTACTAATTCATCAATTATGAAAGGACCCTTCAAACAAGCTCATCATAGCATGTTCCTAAATAAGAGCGCACATAATTCTATCCATCAATAACTCCAAAAGTATAAGAATATTAATAGGTCACATTTTGTGCATGAATTCCTCTCTAGTCATCCATTTGTACCAAAAAGAGACCCATTTCCAAGGAAGAGAGGTCATGTTTATCCCTTATATTTGTGTCGTCTTATAAAAAAGTTAAGGAACACAATTTAAAAAAAAAAAAAATTAGGTCTATGTGTTTTATTATGTAAATTTTTTTAGACCTTCGAACATTACCAACTTAAAGGAAATAACTTACTCAAACTCATTTATGAAAAGGAAATGTTTCCCATACTACATGCAGCTAAGCAATGACACATTTACTCAATGAAAAAATACTTCAAGGTAAAACTAGGTCATGGTAGTCTAAAGTACTTCTTGGAACAATGACTTACTATTTTTCATATTTGGGAACTCATTTAAATCACAACTCCTCTTACCACCCATGATCTTTTCTATATATATTTTCACATCCAAGTAATGAAATATTGGTTACATTCAGTGACAAATGTAAAAGGACTCGTGAACACAATTTAAAAATAGTTTTTCAGGTGACTATACCAATATCTAGAAACATTGATCTTAGATAAAATTTGCAGTCACAACATCGAATTACTACTTCAATTGACTAATGAACATATCACCAAAAAAGTACCCTATTTCGCTTGAGCTCAACCCAATGGAGGTGTATATGATATTTCATCACTCCTAATAGGGAAATATGCAAATGTCACTTATTGTTAAGTATGAACAAACTCCATCCATATAGGATATCATGCATGGTCACTTTCTATGCTAAAATGGAATTTTTACTATGCACCACCACAGAAACTAGTTATAATATGTTAACCATGTGAGCCAACAAATATTGATTTCACTGCTACTAATGAAATAAGAAGACAATGTCTATATGCCCAAAATTGTTAGGCCTCTATTTTTAGTCCCTTTACACAGATTAATCCTAGGAATGTTTTGTGATCATTCTGTTTTTTTTGGCTCTACATTTGTTAACCAAATGTGCAATTTTATAGCTAGGTGCCTATGAAGGACTGCAACTAAGTGACATTCCAAAAACAAATCAGGAATATCATCAAATAATCATCACACTTCCAAAAATTATTTACAAAAATATTAGAATCCAGTCCATTTATTGCACAATCTTCCATTCCCATAAAAAGTTAATCCTAAACATCAGATGAAACATTTAGGAAAACCAATTTGGTTACTACAAACAACACATACCAGAAAAAGGAATGCTAATGAGGTGAAGCATCCAGGAAAAATTATTCCATTACTTCAAATTAGCATATGTACATGGTAAATAACTACAAGCTTCTCTAAATCCCCTGTAATAACATCATTGATGTGTGAACTCAAACCAACATTGACAAAAAATACAATATACTGTCAGACTTACGGGATAAATAGACCCCACAGAATGACCGTTGTGACAAGTTTATTTACAGCCCGGTTTCTGTAACAACATTGGAGCGAGGTGTTTTCTCACACATAATTATACATATTAAATATGGACAAAGTGCCACTCATCTACATAGACACATCAATATGATTATACATGAAGGAAAGAAGATAAACAAAATTTTAGAAAGTTAACCCAGTGAAAGAAACTTTCAAGTGGTTTATCCCTGTAGAAGCCCTTCCACTCACTAAAATCTCTCCATGATGCAGATTCTTCTTAGAGACTCAAAATTGTAAGTTGAATTTAATAAAAAATCTTTATTAACAATGGAAATGAAATTGCACCAAATCTCTGATTGTTTTAGAGTTGGACCAATTTTCATCTCTACGGAAAATGTCAGTCTTCGTGATTTTTGTATATTTCAAATAGTTGCTTTGAATGATGGATAACAAGATCCCTACAATATTGAACACCTTTGGAATTATGCTTCTCCAAATCTTGAACCGACTTCATCATGCCAAAAGGATCATTCTCCATAGGAAAATATGCAAGTAGAGAACCCCTGCATTACAAGAATTAGCACTTTTAAATTACAATTTCATGGATGATTCAAAAAATTTCACCAAAGTAATAAACATAAATTACGGAAGGATGATCTATAATAAAAACCTAACAAGATATAAAATGCAAGCACGATTATTTTCCTAATATCGAGAGTACCTTCTTAAAAACAAATGTTTTTAGAGGTAACCCCATTTCTTATTTCAAAGAAAACAGTAGAATCAATCCAAAATTGGACATTGCAAATAAGGCTACACTTTCTCTGTTTTATATATTGAAGGTTCCAAAGGAAATGCTCAAGAAGTTCAAACTTGACAAGTCATGATTCAAGACCTATAAGTTCCATGGAAAGGATCCAACTTTGTTGACCTATAAGTACCATGGAAGGGATCCAACTTTGTACTATGTAAAGAGGAAAGTCATGTCATCGACATGAATAAAATTCCAAAAGGAAAGCATATATCTTCAACCTCATAACTGATATTTTAGTACATTAATGATGTAAAGTGGTCCTTGAMTTATTGCATATAGACCGATTAAAATCAAAGGACAAAGTAAGATCATGAAAAGAGGCCTCAGGGAACTCCTAAACTAGGTGGTCTCTTCTTTTTCTTGTGAGATTTAACCATGTATTAACTGGAAAATTGAAATGGAACATAGCTATCATTTGATGGCACTTAAATATTTTAATGTTGAGAGAGTGAAAAATCATATATCAATGTTATAGATAACAATCAATCAAGCCTATGGGAAGGAATCAAGAACATAACCTATGGATTCCAAAATGCAATGTACATCTCATATAAAGGAGCTAAGGATGAATGACAACTTCATGAGCATGAAATAGTTCAATATATTTACATGGCATATTCAACTTTCAAGAGGGACCCTCTCAAGGATAGTTGCATGAAAAAAAAAGTGATATGCTACAGCTTTTTTATAAAACAAGATAGTCATTCACTACACCCAAAGAGTCCTCAAAGTTGAGTCTCATCTTTGAAATAGTGGAATATATAATCTACTTCCATGAAATATTTTGAAAAAGACATAACATATATGTATTATGGAATCTTATTTTTCCTAATGAAAGACCCCTTGTTTCATATTTGAAATCCAAATCCAGTCAAATAATTAGAACCACATAAGAATACAAGGATAGATAGCAAACCATTGCAGTTAATGATAGAAGTCTACAAAAGATGTGACAAATGAATGAAAAAGAACCTATGGTCAAAACCTCTACCGAGCCTTCAAGAAAGCATACAATGGTCAAATAAATGTCTATTAAAACCCTTTAATATGATATACCATAGAAGTGCATGTACCCAGGGTAGAATGTGTTCTTCAAGTTGAGACTAGGAGTGATAATATGATCACCCTTAGTTGATTCATGCTGGTGCAGATCAAGATGTAAAAATTTGCTAAGAGATAGTTGTACTATAGGTTGGGCATTGTGGATTGTGTTCAATACTTTTGATCAGTATCTAGAAACAAGGCCAACTTGTTCTAATAGGTGAAGATTATAACAACCATTATATCAACCTTAATAATGCAATGTCCATCCAGCTCAGAGACCTTAGATATTTTGGAGATCAGAGACCTTAGATATTTTGGAGAGTTGGTTAAAGATAGTTCAAGATATAATTCCAAAGTTAAACATGTTCATCCTACCAAACCCTTTAGTGTGATATACCCTATAAGTGCATGAGCCTAGGGTAGACTATGTTCTCATGTTGAGAGTGGGAGTGATAAATTAATCACCCTTAAATGAGTCATCATGGTGCAGATAAAGATGTCAATATTTGCTATGAGATAGTTTTACTAGAGCTTGGGTTAAAAAAAAATGAAAGCATATATCTTCAACCTTATAAACAATATTTGAGTATATTATTATTGTAAAGTGGTCCTTGAGTTATTTCATATAATGACCACCCATTAACATCAAAGGACGAAGTAACATTTTGAAAAAGGCCTTAGGTCACTCCTAAACTAGGAAGTCTTTCTTTTTCTTGCAGGATTTGATGATGTTTTAACTGGAAATGGAACACTACTAGCATTTGATGGAACATTTGATGATGAAACTGAGAATGGCACCAATAGGGGCTTGATACAATGGTGAGGTCAACATAGTGTTAAACTATCAACTGTCCACATCAAGGTTTCATTCTCACTAACATATGCTTTCTTGAATGGAACAATCGTTAAAAAGGGATGTGCTTGGGTGTAAGTCTTGGAAAATTTTGGAAAAATAAATTCCCCTCGGACTATATTATATTCCAGATTTTGAAAAAATTGCTTATGGAAACAAAACCCAAAAAATTCCAACAAACTCAACACTTTTGTCCATGAACATAATATCATAATATTTCTTTGTTGCTTTGTGTTTAACGTGAAAATTTATTTTCTTTCTGAGAAAAATTTAAGAGATGACCCACATTTT
Organism: Picea mariana; assembly: GCA_032191745.1. NCBI lineage: Eukaryota > Viridiplantae > Streptophyta > Pinopsida > Pinales > Pinaceae > Picea > Picea mariana. The sequence continues at coordinate 23,217 of JASDQU010213632.1, read as the reverse complement.
GGAGCATGAGCTCTCCTAAAAATTTGGATTGGACATACGTTCCGCACTTCACTTAACTATATCTACATCTATAATATTGACCGGATGGAACAACCATTTAATGCATTGCATCACGCATGCATGCACTTGCTTTTTTTCTCACCACTTCTAGGATTCTCCTCTTCTTCTTCACCTCGATATTTGATTATTATTCACATGAACCATGTAGTAGAGGGAATTACTGAGCTAGTCACAAATAGAAAATTATAATAGCTAGTCGATTTCAATATTTCTCCAAACAAGCTCATTGGAAGCATTCCTCCGGAGCTTGTAAATCATACTAATCTCCAAAATATTGAAATTAACAAGAACTATTTTGTTGGTCATGTATTGTAAGAGCTCAAAACTCTTGTCCATTTGGAATTTCTAAAGCTCTAAGGATAGGCTGAATGAAAGTATTCCTCGCTCATTGGGATCTCTTTCCCTTTTAACAGAGTTGCAAATGGGAGGAAATAATTTTTTAGGTTCTATACCTGTTAACCCCTAGATTTTCACCCTTGAAAATCTTGAGGGTTAAGAGCCAGCATGCACTATTTTGGTTGGCATTATGAGATTCTCCCAAAGTTTATCACTTGTGGTTAGAAAAGGTTGGTTCCCATCAGAGGCAGGTATATGATTAGTACATGGTCGTTTGGTTCAGAGTTAGAGTTGGCTTGGTTTCCCATGCATTTTGAAAGAGATGTCAACATACAATATGCATTGCTACTTTTTAGGAGACACAGTTTGAGTGGGTCTATTGACAGTTT
>JASDQU010213632.1:2045-14016 GCA_032191745.1 Picea mariana | reverse complement strand
GCACTTTGTAATTGTCCGATGACCAATCCGCAAAAGGGGATTTGGTCCTTATACAATTACCGACATGATTAATCATCAATGGGGATTAATCCAATAACAATAATAATAATAACGACATGATTAATCATCAATGGGGATTTAATCCAATAATAATAATGACATGATTAATCCACAATGGGGATTTAATCCAATAACAAAATAATAATAAGAATGTTCTTCACAGTTACATTATTTCAACAATGTAAGTAGTCCCTCTGTAGACTTTAGCAGTCAAATTGGTGTGAAGAGGGGGTCCCTTGTCCCACAAACAAGGGGGTCTCATACACCAATTTGGTGTCTAGTTTGGATGTGACCTTAAAATTAGATTATTATTATTATTATTTTAAGACACCCTCAGTATTGATGAAGTCTACCTAAAAGACTTGTTATGTGATGATATTCTTACTACCCCGAAAGAACAACTATCCCTAGAAACATATGGAAACAACAATCATGATTTTTCTGACCTCTTGGAGATTGAGATAGTTAATCAGATGGAATTTTAACAGCCTCCTAAGGTTGATGCTCATTTTGTTACTTTCAAGCTAGGCCCTGGGAGAGGTTCTAACAACTGGTCAGAGCTCAGATATTTGGCAACCCTTCTTAGAATTGTTTTACACAACATCTATCTTCTTCCTGCTCTTGATCAGGTCACTCTTCAAAAAATAAATTTCTCACATATCACCTTCAAGCGTATTTACAGGGAACATAGCATGGATGCATACAACCTATCAAAACAGGGAATTCATCTCACTGAAGGTGTTTTGGAGCTACATAATCACACAAATGAAGGGATATTCCCTCTCGATCCTAGTATCTTCATACATTAGTATCTCTCTATGTTTTCAATTCCAACAGATTGTCTTCTGATGACAATCTATATGGATTTTTTCTTACATGGATTGATGTCCTAGATGGTGTTTTTTATGGATTGTGACATGCTGGAAATCATACACTTTTGTACAGCCTTATATAGGCTCTTTTCCTTTTAGTTGGTCAGAGTATTTTTTGTCAGTAGATATGTTTTGTACAAGGATATTTATGGACAGTATGGTCTTGGTACTCCTGTGCATTATAGCACATACAAAAAGTAATTTTTTCACCTAGATATGAAGTTATCATTTTTTCTTTGGTAAAAAGGATTACATATTTTGGTAATATTTAATTATCGTTTCCCCTGAGATTTGGCCCCTTGCCTCACGTCCAAACATACAGGAAATCCGTCCTCTCATATTCAGTAAACCATATGTTTAGAATAATTCTATTGCATCTTTATTCATATCATATCTGCTAGGATAATTTTCTGACTAATCTCTCAAGAATTTGCATGTCCACAGAATCTAAAGCTGGCTCTTTTATCATATCGAGGATTGACTTCCAAAGCCCAGAATGAGGAAAAAATTCTTAACAGACATTTGAATTGGTTCAATTGAGCATTTCTGCAAAGGACATTGCATATTTAAATTTCCCTTTCACATAATGTTCTAGTGATAATTAATTTGGACAATCGTTGGTAGTCCATCCAGTAAGACAAAGTTGCATCAGTAATAATCATTGAACCATAGGGTATTTCATCCATGTTGAGTTAAATAATATAGATATTCCAAATTGCAGAGTAAAGTGAATTCATAGTGGTTTGGAGTTGAAATCTCAGAAACCTGCCAATCTGAGATACAAATCCCAATATCCAATATGAGATGTCATCTCTTCCACATTTATTTTTTTCTTTCATTTGTTGTAGTGTTGCAATGAGAATTAACCCCCCCTCTCTCTCAAAGCCTTAAAGGTGAATATATATGTCACTTCAATGCACGTGATGATCTATTTTCTCCTGTTGCTACTATTCCATTAAACTGTACTACTGCATATCTATTCGATTGTGGGAGGCCTTCTCCAATATCTACTATCTATTACTCTGATCATACAAACTCTTCAGATAATAGTTCATGATGTCAACATCTATTATTTATAGTAATACACATATATCCTAATCTCAAAAGAATTATTTTTATATTATCAGAACAGGGTGGATGCAACAGTTAACTGTAAAAAGTTAAGAATTCTTCACAAATATTGAATAATAACATAGTATGATTTAATCAATTCCAACACCTTAGCAAGGTAAAATGAATTTGTTGCAAGATACATGAGAGTGCAATGAATCGTGTATACAAAGACATTAAGAATTTCAAAATCAAAAGCTACACTTAAGGGACTATCTGCATTAGCAACTCCATTTGCAGATGAAATATGGTCAAATCAATGTGCAGAGGGGGTTCCTTGTCTCACAAACAAGGAGGTCTCATACATCAATTTGGTGTTTGGTTTGGCTGTGATCTTGAAATTAGATTATTATTATTAGTTCAAGCCACACTCATTCTTGATGAAATCTGCCTATAGGACTTGTTATGTGATGATATTCTTACTTCCCCAAAAGAACAATCAGCCAACGGGCACAGATAAGCCAAGGGCCACCTAAGAGGTCGTCAACCATCTAATGACAAAAGGTTGGATGCTTCCCTATATCAATGGAAGCATAGATATTGGCTAGACCTGGCAGTCAATCATCTAGGTTAATAGAATGCACACAAGTATTTGGGAAGTCGATGATATGAAAAAAAAAATTGCACTAAATCCTATAGAATAAGAATCATAGGTAAAAGAAGGAGAAGGTTCAGAACTTGGGAATATTTTGGCAATCTGAGCGAACCCATCTGATCTATTTTTTCTCATTGTCATAAACAACAAGGTGCCCTTACAAAGATATATCTGCAAAATGCAACACATTTTTTTTACTTTATCTTAATACCATCACCAACATGTATATGAAGATCATGCCTCAACTGCTCTAGATACAATCCCACCCAAGGTCATTCATGCCATGCTTGTAGAAAATCAGCCCGACAAAAACACAACCAAAAAGAAGAAAAACAATATGGTGTTTCATTACCTCCAAGAATATTTGTGTCCACATTACCCATTGCAGTACCATTAAGGATTCCCAAGTAGAAGTTACGTTTTTTTGTGCATTGAAACTCATTCATCAGTGACTCTTTTTATCATAGCAATTGTTAATCTTAATCAATAAATAGCTTGTGTGGAAATATCTTCTTTGGCGGACTCATAATGTTGATCCTTGAATGTTATCTTATGTTACAATCTCATCTGGTGGAAAGATAGTTTTCATGGAGTATGTCAAAGCTTATGCATGCTTACAATGACAACCAAATAACCTTCTGGAAAAATTTCCATATGTTTTGTTTTGGTGCTTCTAAATTTGAGTGTTAACGCCTTAAAGTATGTCACGACCTCTACAACAAATTTGATACATTTCATAATTCAGGAATCATTCAGGATACTAATATCTTTCCAACCATAGTTTTTATAATTTGTACTCTAAATAAGTCTGAGATTGAATTGTTGAAATTGAACTTGCACTGAATCTTCTGGCCATAGTTTTTATAATTTGTACTCTAAATAAGCTTGAGATTGAGTTGTTGAAATTGAACTCACACTTGAGTTTCAAAGATTAAGTTAATCCCCTTACCTGAACCCATTTTTCCTTCGCCAACAGAGTGGTAGGAATGAGTCTAATGAATCTCTCTCCAACGTTTTTCCAAATAGGTTTTCTTTAACATGTCAACATTTCATTATTAGAAAGAGACAAAGTCCTTATAGTACGAGGGAATGATCATTTGTGATACTTAAAACTAAGAGGAAATCAACATAAGATTTATTTGTGAAGTATGTGTAGGATCTACCACTATAAAATAGTATCCCTCCTATATTTTTTCCATCTATGTCAAGGGATTTGTTCCCAAAATTCATCTGTGCAGCCCCCACATTATAGTATTTTCTGAAAAACAAGAGAAAAGTGCGTTAGTAGAAGTTCATAGATTATTTTGAATAACAAATTAAATCAAGAAAGTTTATCTTAAAGGGATTTCAAGTTAATTCTTAAAGCAGAAGACATGGGAGTTGTTCTAACTAGAGGCATATAATGTAACTCAATGTCCCTATGAATTATTGGCCAAGCCTAAAATGCAGGATGATATTGTAAGTAGATAGCAAGCTGGATTTATGAGGGGAAGATACTCCTCGGAGAATATAACTATTTTGTAGGAAATTATGGACTAATCTTCAAGAACGGATCAGAATATATTAAAGTCGGTGATATACCTTTCCAAGGCTTAGACGGAATGGAGTTGTATGCTTTCATGGTGACGTTTCTAAAGGAACACAATTGAAATTATGTGTCTTTACTTCTTTCTGTTAATACTATATGCCATAGGGTATATGATAATAGCAATTGCGGGTCCTAAAGGAATATGGCTCCTACAAAGTGGATCTTAGTTGATTAACAATCATCTTGTAATTGACATAGTTTTACATCTGCAAATAGATCAGTATAATGTGGAATGGACTGGAAAGCCAGTTGAAAACATTTGTTTAGTAATTTGATCCTAAATTGGATGTTAAGGCAGAATTTATAGCCACTCATTCTATAAATCTATTCAAGTGGAGGAATGGCTTCTTAAGAAACGATGGAGATAGTTGCAGAAAAGAGGGAGAGAGAAGTATCCCTTATTGGAGACCATTTTTCCTACAAGTTTCCTCTTGTTAAACATGGGAGTGAGATATGAATAAAATAAACATAACAAGTAAAAATGAATGGATAACAGTTATATATAGAGTTGAGGAATCTATCATCTTTTGAAAGGAGTTTTGCACAATGCATATTGATTATTCCTCTTATAGGACTCCAAAAAGAAAGCATCTTGGTCTCCTGAATGCATTATAGTTTATAATGAATGATTTATGGTCATATGGAAACTAAGTAAAATACATGCATTAATTGGCAAGTGTATATCATTGAGCTAAAACATTTAATTATTTAACACTATGCATTAGCTACTAACTTCCAAGTATCAAGTGGTAGACTAAAAATATTAACAAAATGAGCCATGGACATGGCTGATAATGTGAAAGGAGAAAAATGAAGCTTTCTAGAAAACAACAAGGGTTGTTCATAACTTCATATATTTAACATTATGTATATTATAGAAGTAAAAAATGAAGTTTTTATCATATTGTTCAAATCCCTTTGGAAAGGATGGTAAACATGTTCAAATTGTTATTCATATCTGTGATAACCTAAGATAGACCTCGTCTTATCTGATAATCTAACTCAAAATAGTTGTTATCCTTCTCTAAGATAGATGAGGCAAAGGAATGTTTACGACATTTGGAAATTGGAACCTTAGATATTTATATCAGAAATGTCACAAAGAAAAGGAAGAACCTTGATGAAGATTAAACTTGCAGGCGTATTGTGTGGCATGGTATACATGTGTATGGAATCGTGTGTATGGCATACATGTGTATACCCGATGGGCCTGTTGTGTGGCATGGCATACATGTGTATGTTGGTATGCATACATGTTTTCTCCTCAAGGGTCAATGCACTCACACAAGTGGATCATTTAAGGTGATGCAAGATGGGTGACTTTGGCATAATATAATTATAATATAGTTAAAGTTTTGAAAAGTGGACATAACAAATTGTCATTAGTTGAAAATTTAGGAAATTTAATGCAAAACACAAGGAGTTATAGTGATGGAGCACACCATAGATGGTACCGAGCTTGGAAATTGAATGTTATTTGCAAGCACAAAATCTAAACTACAAAAAGTCTATTCATCTACCACTACAAAAGTAGAGTGGACCCAAACAATTTGATTGTGTGCCTGCCAAAATCAGGAACAGTCGAGAAATGTCCCAGAAACATTTCCTAGGGAGATGTTTCTTAAAGCATAGATCTGTTGAGATATATATAACTAAGCGATTTTGAGGAATGTATAAGGAGAATCTTTCTCTATGGAATGTCATTCTGATTTCTTAAAATTATTATACTATTAGTACAGTACAGAAGGCAAAATAAATGGATCTAGCCAATATGTGTCCAATGTCTAGAAAAACATTAGAGAGGATGAAGATAGGAACTAACTGCTTAGTGTGGAAATTCATGACTAAAATATGATGGATTTATGGAAGGACGCTTAGAATTCATATCCCCATTACTTAGGGATCCATTAATGCAGAGAATAGCAAAGAACCTTCAATATCAAGGGAGAGTAAAGATGGTTGATTTTATAAGAGGTACATTCTTGAAAAATCAATTGGCCTCGAAGCCATAGGACAAACAACATGGTTTACTATTATTTTGGGCTCAGCGAAAAAATCATTTTTGTTATTTTGGACTTTTTTATTTGCAGTTATTTGAACTCATGTGTTCTAGCGTTGACATACCATTTTTTGAGTTGCAATAGTATGTAGCTAGTGCTTGTGGAGGCTGTGTGTGAAGCCCGCATTTTTTTATATTGAAGCTATGTACATAATGTTTTATTAACAGTCAAAGGAAGCTTTAATGTCAAAAAAAATAAAATTGGTCAAATATTAAGTAGATTTTTGAAGAAACTCTTTATTTGAAAAACTTTATAAATATAGAAAGGTCTTTAGTTAATGTGTGGATGCCAAACACCAAATACATATGGAATATTTACTATCAAATATACTATGGCATTGATTTTGTCAATTAGAGGTGGTAAGAGAAGAGCGACAAGATTTGGTCAAGTCAAGTTAATGAAGAGAGGATTCTAGGGGCCAAATAGATACTAACTTTGAATGAGGGTTGAAGATATAATCAATTGTTTAAGGTATATCTTGCATCAACCTGCTTCCCTTGTGAAGAAGAACCTCCAAATTGTGTAAGGGATTAATTTGGTGATGAATCCTTATTTCAAATGGAGGTTGAAGAGAAGGAAATGTTTATGAACTCTACTAAGTTATTTGTTTATGAACATGTAAAAATTATATAAACATAAAGATATATGGCATTTCCCCATTTCCAGAAATTGGAAAATATTGTTTACAAAAACCATACCATTTCTAAAACCTGAACATGTTTATGATTAAACAAAATATTCCATTTTATGGTTAAAAAAATATTATATCTTGTCCTTGTTTTTACAAGGAATACATATAGAAATAGAGATTGTAATATATGCATATTTATGCCATAATTGGAAATTATAATACTCTTGACTTTTCAAGGTTGCTCAACTTCGATACTTTGTGGCAAATAATATCCCAATTTTGGTATGCCACTCTTCCTATAGGTCTAAGTTACCAGGATCTGGATGTGGATCCGATCCACTCAAGATCTGGATGTGGATCCACTAGATTTTTGAAAAGTTGGGATTCAGATATGACGAGTACAAATAATATAAATATATTTTTATAAATTTTAAAATAAAATTTACATAAAAATTTAAAAACATAATTTACATAAATAATTATATATTAAATTTTAATAAAAACATTTTATGAATATATATAAATTTATATGTTATAATTTTAATATTTTAATATCAAATTTATAAATAACTTCAAGTTTAATAATATCACATTATAACCATATGACATAATACGTTTATAACATTATAAAGTTAGTGTTTATATAAAGTTATAAATTACAATATAAAGTTAGCATTAATATAAAGTATATTATAAAGTTACGATTAATATAAAGTTATAAAGTACATTTTAAAATTAATATGAATATAAAATTATAAAGTAAATTAATAATAATAATAATAATCCATTTTTAAGGTCACGGTCAAGTCATACACGAAATTGGTGTATAAGACTTCCTTGTTTGTGGGAAAAGGGACCCCCTACGTTTAGAGATTTGACTGGTGCAAGTATACATACCCTACCTCCTCTGGATTTGAACGTGTGACCTCTTGGAAAAAAACACATGTTCTTAACCATTAAGCCCACTCATGTTGTATAAAATTATTTAATTTTTGGTACCATTCATTTTTCACCTTTTGATAAGTTACCTTCCATATAATAAGTCACCCTACAATATATTAAATGAACTTTCCATATAATAAAATACGATGGTGTAATCTAAAGAGTAATCTAAATGTTGTTAATAAAATGGACGGAAATGTAAACTAATAAAACGCTATACACTAAAGCTAAATTACATTATTTCGAATTTTGATATCATTATTAGAGCTAACTTTATAGTATTAGTTATGGAATTCATATACGTTGACTTCAAAAGGTTTAACAATTATGGAATTTGCAAGTGGGTGATATTTGTTTATAAATTAGTTAACGAATTTGCAGTGGGATCCGCATGTGTGGGCCTAGTTATCACGGGATCCGCCAATTAATTGCAGTAGTTGTTTCTGGTTGGGTAGGAACCGAGTGGCCGATGGATCCTTCACGGATCTTGGAAAATCTGAAACGCGGATCCGTGGATCCAACCTCTAGACTCAGCGGATCCTGTAACACAGCTATATGTACACTAATACTTTAAAGTAATCATTGAGGCTTATTTGAGGGGAATTATCAAAAAAATAATTCAAGCATTTTAACCTAATAAAACACACAGAAATTAGCCCTCCAAAAAATATTTATTAAGAAGAGGCACACATCCCTGCATGCAGGAAGTTTTTCGTTTAGAGGCATCATATAAAAACAATATTCTAACCGGACATCTAGTGACAGAAAGAGGAAATGAGACGGAAACATACCTGCAAACGTTTAGAGTGGCCGAAAATGTTACTACAAGTGGTTTAATTCCAAGCTCGTGCATTTTATGAAATATTTTCACCGTAGACAAAATATCATTGGATCTGTGTTTCATCTCCTCGGAGTCAGCAAGATATATACTATCAGTGCTCTGAATTCCAGGCTACTCAAGCGGTGTTAATGCATTATCTACCTTGTATTTTATTTTTGGCAATTTTTTTGTACTTTGGTTTTCCCCATATTTCAGAGACTTGTCCAAAGCCTTATCTTCTACAACCATTTCACAGGATCTGTCATACCAACTTCTAGGATGGACCTGAACCAAATCCCCAAGATGAAAACATTGCATTGCCTATGTTGTGAACTTGGAGCTGCAGGACCTACCTAGCCACTCTTCCCGAAGGCATCAATAATAGAGTTATAAGTAACAAAATTTGGTGTTATACCTTCCTTTGTCATCTTATCCAACATAGCCACATCCTCTTCAATTGAGCCTTTCTTACATAAAGAATCAATCAAAGCACTATAAATAACTACATCTGGCTCTAACCTAATCTATTCAAAGTCATTTAGAATGTGCATAGCCTCAGCCTGCAATCTTCCTTTATAATATACATCTATTATAAGAGAGTAAGTTAGTACATTAAGAGGGACAAACTATGCCTTCATATATTCAAACAGAGACTTGACTTCGTTGTATCTCCCATGTTTTCCATAGCCACCTAGGAGAGCTTATATGTTACAGTATCCTTCTTGAAACCAACCATTTTCATCTCATCACAAACTCTAGAAGCATCTTCAAACCTACCAAGCTTGGCATAAATGGACAAGAGTGTTGTAAGAAACTATGTCAAGATCAATACCATCACACTTCATCTCGTGATATAATCCCAATGCCACATCGAGGTGTCTGGCTTTAGCATACCCATCAATTACAGTACTACAAGTAACAACATTAGGCCAAATATTATTTTGTGGCATTCTAGACATAATAAAAGCAGACATATCAATTTGCCCTCCTTTACAAAGTGCATCCAACAGAGTATTGTAAGTGAAAATATATGGAACAATTATTCGATACAAGAACTCTTCGAACATACCATGAGCCTCTTCCCATAACCCCCCTCGAACACAGACAAAAATAAGAGAATTAAATGTAATTCGGTCAGGTTGCACTTCTTCCATTATCATTTCATGAAAAGCTTATGTGGCTTGCTTGAAATCCACACTCCCCTTAGCAAAACCATCAATGATAACATTATAAAAAACAAGTTTTGGCTTACAACCAGACCTCTCCATTGACTCAAAGACACCAATGGCTTCCCTCCACAGACCATTGTGTCCATAAGCACTTATGAGAGAAGAGAAGGAAAAAATAGTGTTTCCATAGTCCTCTACCTTGGATTTATAAAAGACTTTCCTTGCAAGTCCCACCCTCCCATGCCGGCCCAAAATGTTGATCAAAATGCTCAATAGTTTCCCTTGCTCATTTCTTTGCCTTTCACAAGAAAATTCCCACTCAAAGAATTCAATTGCTTCTTGCATTTTGCATTTTTCCCAAGCTCGTTGAGAATATATGCATAATCCTCAGAGCCAGAAATCTTGGGGGACCAATAGGTCAACATAGATGGTAAATATCTARCCCACCTCACAACCGCTTGTTGGCACGGGAGMAGACCCGGAGTTCAATGCTTCAACAATGCACCAAAAAAACCCTAACTAYATGTCCTTTCGGCAACACCTACGAAGCAGATGAAGTCTCACCCAAGGTAGAGGCAGGGGGGGTTGCAGAACTCAAGTGTCTACAACCTAGATGGGACACAGATCTGTGATCACAATACTTAACAGAGCACTTAGCCAATAACATATATCAGAATATGACTMTTATTCACTTCGCAGATCAAAACCTAAGTACAAAACAACATAATAACAATCCAGATCTAACCCTTTAAACCTCTAAGAACATAGCATAAGCTCAGATCTAACATTCATTCACATCATAAGGCACTAAGCATCGATAGATTGATCTACTTTACATCAATATCAATGCACTAAGCAAGTAAACATATAAGCAACATCAATACATCGCACAAAGCACAATAACACAGGATATACGTGGTTCACCCCAGTGTGGGGCTACATCCACCAACTCTTCTCTTCTTTATTAGTCTCTTCCAATCTTCTTACATGCACAGAGCCTCAATTCCAACTCCACATAGGACAAGAGATCTGTGCGCATCTCACCAGATCCTCCTTCCCCAAGTTAGGTCAAGGCACAAAACCGTCTTACAATCACTTGCACTTAGCTCTGCAAGTTCTCAACATACAGTATGCACAAAGCATTCACAACTAGTCTTCGCACTTAGCAACCTTCACAGGCTCTTGCACAAATCCTAATAGAAATCTATACTCACACAGAACTACTCTCACTTAGCAAAATCAATTCCTTCTCTTACATCGCTAGCACTAAGCCAGAACTACTTCTTACATCACACAGATCACTTAGATCACTTAGATCACACCTCTTACATCACTTAGCTCCCTATTTATACATTACAAAAGAGGCCTAAACATGGGTAAACCCATGGGCCAACATCCCATACCTGTTACATAAACCTTAAAACCCAAAAAGCCCACAAAATGGGGCGATATCCCGCGATCTTCGCTTCACCTGGCGCTCCGTTTTCGACCAACCCGTAGATGATATTGACCTCATCATCGCAGTTGTATCAGACACTTCAGAAGATATCTTGCAACGAAACGAAGAAAAACAGGAGACAATGTATGACAGGATCGAGGCAGAGCTAAAAGGAGTGTGAGCTCTCTATTCAAGACGCACAATGTCTACTACGCCATCGTCATCAAAAGGTATAGAAGCACGAGACGAGCCTGCCCAACTACGCAAATTAGCAGATGCGACAGAGGCTTGCCTTCGTCGAGTACAGGAGGAAAAAGAGTAGGCCACAGAGGCCTTGAAGCAAGCAAAGAAGGAAGCCCTAGAGAAACTTCAGGTTGCGCAGCAAGAGAAAGATGACCTCCGAGCGAAGTTTGAAGAGGACAGAGAGCAGATCCAGAGAGAGAAAGATCAACTGCTCGCGGAGTAGATTGGAGTTAGAGAAGCAGTGGCTAGAGCACTTCGCTTGATCCGTCAGGATTTTTCGAAATGACTATGGTTGAGTTATTAATTGCATGCATTAATTAACCACTGGGAAACTTAACGAAGGAGCGAGAAAAGTAAATTAATTATACAGCCATAAAAATATATGCAAATCTGAAATGCAATAAAGAACAGCAAACCATAATGCACAAGCTTGATAACGGAGT